>NWSH02000150.1:6652273-6684320 GCA_002382865.2 Heliothis virescens
ATATATAACTATGTTCAGCATATAAAAAAAATTGGCGCTAAATACAGCTCTTTTTTGTCGTGCGATTTTTGCTCAAATTGTGCGATTTTTGGGCAAACCGCACTCAACTCAACCTAACTCATTTGGTTTTTCTTCCCCTGGTAACTCGGATTTGAATACACAAAACGTTTTATCACTTTGGATAAGTAGCTGTGTTAGTTGAAGAGCTCATTGTTTCAAGCAATCTCTGCGCGTTATGTAATGTCTTAAAAATCTTTTTCCGTCAACCACGCCAAAACCTGTTCATCCCTTCGATCCCGATACATCTATAATAGAAATAAATTAAATGACAGTAATTTTAAACCATAATATTATAAAAAAGTAGCACTTATACTGTCGGTTAGATGAAATAAAAATAAAACCTCAAGGAAAAAAAGTACTTACGTTGACACTCGCGCGATGAGCAAAACGCCGCTTGATGGTACACGGTGCAACAAAACTCCTCCACTGATCGACTGGTGTACCCTGGCTAGAAGTGCACTGCATACAGGGGTGGAGGAAAGAATAAAACTCAGCTACTGAATGAACGATGTGCGTACGCATAGTTTTGACAAAATAGCGCGAGATTTTAATTTACTGTGAGCAAAACGCTCATAGCGCGAGTGCTCGCGGGTTAATCTATTGAAGAAAGTCAGGTAGGTTGATGTACTGGCGTCTGTACCTAACTAAAATACTTAACTGGGACAAGGGATATAAGATGCTTGTTATAACTATAATATAATCAGTTAATTAACTGTTAATTAAAAACAACTATAGTATTGTACAGACGACAGCAGGTCACGGTACACGAATCTGTCAAATTCTACCAGTCAAATATTAACCTACCTCCATTGTGATAAGGTAAAAAATCTATCTTAGAAATTTGACAGATTGTAGTAACTTGATGTGCTGTCGTCTGTACCTAGGTCATTAACATATTAACTAAACACTAATAAAATCTCACTAGTTAGAGTTCAAAGTTCAATGAAGCTCTTCAGCATATTGAAATAGGGTGACAATAAAGTTAAAGAGCTCTCGTCGATCGTAAAATTGTGTTTAATGTTTAACTACCCTTTAATTTTGGTTGGGCCGCTAAAATGTTGCTCAAAGCTGTTTTATGGGCTGAGAATCAATGTTGGTTGTGGCTGTCTGTATTACTGTTTGTATTAGAAATATGTGTATTTGTTTGGGTTGTATTCTTAGTCTTTATTTGTAAGTAGAAGTCAATATTTCTCTTTGACGCGTTGGTGGAAAATGAAGAAGTAGAAATTTGATTCAGTATGTATTTATTGTCTTTTTTTTACTGGACCCAAATTTTACCTATATTGATTGCATTTTATTTAAGTTTCTCAAGCAATGATTGCTCGTGTCATAACAAAAAAATATTCGTTATAAAATACTTTTAATCATAAATAAATAATACCATCAGATAATCAAAAAGCGTAATTTTAACTCCACCGTGTTTAAAATTATTCACTTTGATAAATGAGATAATTTTATTGGTCTTTAATTTTAATCGACACCTCGACACCATTATAAATAAAGTGCGAAAGTTTTTATGTTTGTTTGTTACTCCTTCACACAAAATCTGCTGGACAAATTTGAATGAAACTTGGCAGTAATATGGGTTAAATATCACAACAACATATAAGTTACTTTCTATCCGGTTACGGGAAGTAGTTCCCTCGTTTTACGGATGAAACCGCTGGCTAAAGCTAGTAATAATAATAAGCCCTGAGCCCCCAAGGCATCTGAGGCGGATGACGAGGAGTAATATCCCGGAACTGAGTGTTCCAGGGAGAGCATACTTTACCTAATCTTTGTCTTGTATACCTGGAACATAGAAATTAAAGCCTTCATACTTTTGGAATGGGTAATTAGAATCAACCTTAGCTATTTTTTTGACATTCATAAGTGCTTGTAAAGGCCTTAACGAAATAAATGATTTGACTTTGATTTTCATTAGAATTAATCCTCTCTTTTTCTGTGAAATCATCAAATCACCCCTTTCAGTGTGGATGCAGCGTAAGAGAGAGTCCGACTCTTACTGACATGTCCCTTCTGAACCCCGTTGTGTATCATGGCCGCGGTAACTCTTTAGAACAATCCCGCAGCCCCGGCAGAGTAGGAATCGAGTGAAAATTCAAAACGCTTTTCAGCTTGCTTTAAAATTGAAGTTCATATTTACTTATGCAAATAAAAATGCAATCTCGAGTAATTTTATTTTTTACTTTATTTAGAAGAATGATTTCAAATTATACATTAAAATTGTAGCGTGAAATTGCTGCAACCAGCCAAGCATTTTACATACATTAAAAAACTTTAAACTCCTTTCTCGAAAACCTTTTTCTTGACATATAACCATTAGTCAGTTTCCACACCGCCTACTGCGAAGCGTGGGAGCCACACAGCAAAGTTCAAGTCTACCGACAACATATTCTAAACGTCAGCTTTCTTAAAACAAATGTTTCTTTCTTCACGTTCGCTTTTAAAAGTTGACAGTTATTTTAAAAAATCTAAATAAAAAATCAAAAAGCATTTATTTATTCAAAGAAGGCTGAAAATCAGCACTTCTTGAAGGTCAAGTATACAAAAGACAGCCCCAAAAACGCCCGCCCTTCACCACTTCCTATGTGTTTTGGCTGGGAAGAAGAAATGGTGGAACAAATTCCCCAACAACACAATTCTGTCTGTACGGTTTGGATAAACGGTCATTGTCACAGTTTAAATATATTAATGTAGAACAGTTGGGAAGCTACCTACTAACGTTCATAACGTCACACTCACACACGCATGTGCATTGACGTGCATTTATGTACCTTTACCAGCGCTGTCAGTACTGACTGTCGCGTCAAGAGCTACCAAGCAAGCTATGCGTTTGGCCAAAACAGGAACTAAAGTTTGACAGACATTTAAGTCAGTACTACCAAGTAGCGGCTCTACGGCTGTCATGGTGCCTACGTCATCATTTTGACTACAAGGCTTAGCTTCATTACTGATACAATTTTCAATCCTGTGTTTATGTTGGCGGTGTAAACGGGCTTATGTCCAAGCTTAGATATCCCAAGAGTATTAGAGTTTGAAAGCTTACATCATCAGCCTTTTGCCAACTATGTTGAGGTCGGTTTCTAATTTAACAGACTGCAGTTGAGTATCTATAATTGTTGTAAAAATCGATGTCGTTCCGAAACTAAATTCCGAGCGCATGTGTCCACACCCTCGCAACCCGCTGATACCTAGAATTGGTTTCTGCGCGGCCACTCGCGCAATGTTTCGTGTCGACAAAAAGTTTGGGGAGAACTATACCAGTGTTTTACATGGAGCAACTGCCGATATGAACTGCTAAACCAATTTGTTCAAGCAACACGATATTCTTTTGTAAGACTACCCGTAACGACTGCTAAAGATGTAGGTACAAATAAGAGCCGTAACCCACCAATTTATGTTGCTTTATTAAACCCGTCATGACAATGGTCACCCGTCAACTGACTTGCTTAACCTTTTAACTTTTAACCTTGTTTTGTATGACTATTATTTAGCCTAGTCCTTTTTCCACAGAATTATGACAAAAAAGTTAGAACACGGAGATACTCGTCATGACAATCTGACAGCCACGCGTTGTGTAACTTTGGTGGGTAGATCTATGTTTCAGTTACTTAGCCACGAGCTCTTCAAGTATGAAAGCTTATATAACAAGCTGTAAATATTCTGTGACCATACTGCAGTTAAGCTAAGTTACACGTTGAATTGGGCTTTAAGCACAAATATGGCAACTGGTGTGTAAGGTCAGAAGTTCCACTTAGATTATTCTATTTGTAGAGATAGAAGAATTATACAGGACAGAATAGTGATCTCAGACACTCACTCTCTTTCTTTAGATAGATAAGAAGAGAGTACGTATTTGATATTACTATCTATTTAAAGACAAGGAGAAAATGAGTTATTAAGTGACAGAGTGACTTTTGTCATTGGTTTAAACGATTGTTTTAATTTGAGTATATCAATTGCCAAAGCAATTAACATAAAATACATGAAACAAATTGCTTGATCAAAAACATTTTTCATCTTATCGTAGATTTATATCGACGATTAATGAAACATATAAAATTTTTTAAATCAAATCTTATTTCAATAAAAATGGGAAGCTTTGTTTTCGAAAACATTACTATTCGTTTTTACAATGTCAGTTTTAATATTTTACACTAGCTTCTGCCAGCGGTTTCACCCACGTCCCGTGGGATCTACTCGGCACACCTGAATAAAAAGTGGACTATAGCCTTCCTCGATAAATGGGTTATCTAAAACTGAAAGATTTTTTTAAATCGGACCAGTAGTTCCTGAGATTAGCGCGTTCAAACAAACTCTTCAGATTTATAATATTAGTATAGTATAGATAAGTGTTCCGCAAATGGGACTACTGCCCGGCTTATCTGCATTGTGGCTTCTTGTATACATGCAAGGAAACTAAAGTTTTCTTGTATTTGTGTTTCTGAAGTTTCAGTCCGAGTGTTCTCAATGTTTCTACTTTGTATTTTAAATGTAACAAAGAATTTTATACTTCTAATATGTTTGAAGTACTTTAAGTTGTGAGAAATATTACTTACAATAGTTTTAACATCTTATTTTTAGGGTTCCGTACCCAAAGGGTAAAACGGGAGCCTATTATTAATTATTCGCTGTTCGTCTGTCGGTCTGTCATCGGGCTGTATCTCGTGAACCATAATAGTTAGAAAGCTAAAATTTTCACAGATTATAGTGTATTTCTGTTGCTGCTTTAACAACAATTACTAAAAACTATAGTAAAATTTGAATTTTTGCGGAGTCCCATACAACAAACGTGATTTTTTGTGGCCAGCCGGTTTTTGTTTTTCTGAACTATCGTTGTTTTGTTCAGTTTTTAGGGTTCCGTACCCAAAGGGTAAAACGGAACTAAGACTTCGTTGTCTGTCTGTCTCCAGGCTGTATCTCATTAACCGTGATAGCTAGAATGCTGGAATTTTCACAAATGATGTAGGTATATTCGTTGCCGCTATAACAACAAATTTAATACTAAAAAATTTCAAAAAATAATTATTAAGGCTGTTGATTTATATTAATTACTTGCAAAATTGTATACTTACTAGTAGCGCCATCTATTAGAAATAATGTGCAACTTAACTAACTCACACTTGACCATTCCTATTGTACTTTTTTCAACTCGCACTTGGCCGGTTTTTTCAAATGTAATTTACTTATCTACCTTTCATATGTTTGACTTGCAAATTGACAGTAAAAGATTTTTACAGTACCTAACAACACTAGGTACAGACAACAGCAGGTCAACGTATACCAATCTGTCAAATTTTACCATTCAAATATTAACCTACCCCCATTGTCATAAGGTTGAAAATCGATTGCAGAAATTTGACAGATTGTAGTAACTTGATGTGCTGTTGTCTGTACACGAGTTTCATAATCCCTTATCTATTTGGAAAAATCATAAAAAAATAAAATTCGGACAGTCAAACCTAAAAAACTCGCAATAAATTGTACCTAAGTACATTCATGCACCGAATTGTGTCATAGTTTTTTGCAAACCAATCCCCGTTGTTTTACTACAGTGGTACAGTCAAGAACAACAAGCTTTTATGAATACAAAATGGCTCCAGTACTCTCCGAGTTTGTTCAAAACGTTTATGTTACGCTTTGAGCATTGTGTACGACTAACCGTTCTGCACTTAACTGTACACGCGTCGGTTTTACAACACCTGTGAGTCAGCAGTTTGGATTCGTATGTACTTTTATTGTGTAATCGTTTTTGTTTTGATTGTACTTGCAACAATGTGATTCACAATTCTTTTTTTAGGGTTCCGTACTCAAAGGGTAAAACGAGACCCTATTACTCAGACTCCGTTGTCTGTCTGTCTGTCTCCGGGCTGTATCTGGTAAACCGTGATAGCTGGAAAGCTGAAATTTTCACAAATGTGTATTTACGTTACCGCTATACAAATACTTATTATTACTTCAAATGCGAGTCGGACTCGCGCACGAAGGGTTCCGTACCATTATCTATGAAAAAAATGAACGTATCTACACACATCAAAAGTGTCTAGGGATCAACATATATTTTTGCAATAACTTTTCTCCTGATTGATATTAATTAAAATTTTCTTTAAGGATTCATCAAATAAAGTGTTTTCGTTTGTCACAGTAACGATAAACCAAGTCACCTTTGCATTAATAAAGAAATTTGCCATTTTCCTAATAAAGGGATTTTTGACATTTGAACCACTAACACAAAAGTTTGAAAAAAAGACTGAAATAACAGTTTTCTTTAAAATTTTATTGGGTAACTTAAACAATTAATAATCCGTGTTTCTACCGCGAACACTAACAACACAAGAACATCGGTTTGGCATACTCAAAATGAGTTCATCCAAATCACGCTGTGGAATGGCCGCCCATGTTCGTTGCAACAACAAAAAAAGGTCTTCTTGCGACTGGATACCCTCCATATTCGGCAGAGCTCTTCTCTGTAGCATATCCCATGCATGCTCAATCGGGTTCAAGTCTGGCGACTGAGCAGGCCAGGGCAGGACATTGATGTTAGCTGCGGCGAGAGTCTGTCTTACAACTCTTGCGGTGTGCGGTCGTGCATTATCATGCATTAACTGAAATAAGGGACCGATTTGCACTTGTAGAGGAACGATGACGTCTGATACAATCGTCTCAGCATAAATTTGAGCGTTGAGGTTGCCTCTGATCCAAATCAACTCAGTTCTTCCGCCGATCCAAATACCCGCCCATACCATGATGGTTCCACCACTATAAGGATGGACTTCCTGGCAGGATTTTAATCGCTGTTGGCGTCCAGGGGTTCTCCAGTGTCGTATACGTCTTGTATCCGGTCTCATACCAAAACGAGACTCATCAGAAAAGCACACGAAACGCCATTGTTCTTCTGCCCAATTTCTGTGTTCAAGAGCCCATTGATATCGAATCCTACGATTGTGCATTGCTATAGGTGGTACCCGTAGCGGTTTTCGGGAATGAAGGTTCACTTCATGCAAGCGGTTTCTGACTGTTTGGTCGCTAATTAAGTTCCCTGAAGAGTGATGAAGCCTCACGGCTAACATCATGGCGGTTATTGTTGGAGCTCTTCGAGTTAAGATTTGAATGTATCGGTCTTGTCTCCGTGTGGTGCAGCGATACCGTCCTCCATGGCGCTCAGCCACGGTACCAGTGCTTCGGTAACGTGTCCAAAGTCGACTGATAACACTCTGACTTGTATTCAGAGCTAAAGCCACAGTACGTTGCCGGGAACCAGCTTCTATCATTCCCACGGCTCTGAGCATTTCTTCCCTGCTTAAATGACGTCGCCGCTCCATAATAACGTTGGTTTTAATCAGTAGTAGGGAAACAGTAGCACTAATAATGTCTTCAATGCGTTGTATGTTTTTATAGGGAAAATATTGACAGCTGATTTTCATCTTTTACTCGAATTTGATTCACAGTTCCTGATTCAAATTATGAAATGCACCAAAAAGGATCCATATGAATTTATAAAATCATAAATTTATTACAAAGCCACATCTCAATCTCAAGAAATCCGCATAAAAATGCTTGATCCCTAGACACTTTTGATGTGTGTATTACCTACAACTAGCCAAAATACCAAAAATTATTTTTCATATAAATATATGAATAACAAAGTTATAATTTGCGGTTTCATACGTTGATTGTATGGGTCCCCACTTAATATATATTTTTAAAATTTTTAATATTTGTTGTTATGGCGGCAACGGAAATATATCATTTGTGAAAATTTCAGCATTCTAGCTATCACGGTTAATGAGATACAGCCTGGAGACAGACAGGCAGACCACGGAGTCTTAGTAATGGGGTTCCGTTTTAACCTTTGGGTACGGAACCCTAAAAATATAATTAAAAAAATGCTAGTGTACACTTAAAATAATTGATATAATAGGCATGACGACAGGGTAAAAAATAAGCAAATCCATTTAGTCCGTAATTTAGATTATCGCAAAATATTAGACACGTATTTTTTGTTTTTAAAAATCTACCAATAATAACAAAGATAATGAGTATCAAAGTTCAGGAGTGGGGGTCCTGACGTCACGCCTATGTCAAAATTGTACTTAGGCGTGACGTCACGCGCAATTTCAGCGGTCTATAACTTCGTAATTATTTGTTTAGATGAAAAACTAAAAAATACGTATGCAATATCTTTTTATAATCTAAAAGACGGACTAATTAGATTTTTTTAGTCGTCATGCCTATTAAAAGAAATGAGTTTGAGTTTTGAATTTGAAAGCTGAAGGGTATGTTTATTTGAAAGTGCTACTGGACCGAACGACACATTTAATAAGAACGATTTCACTAACTACTAGCGGATTATCCGCGGGGTTACAAACAATAACCAATCGACCGATTAAACTATTGACAACTAGAGGTTCGAACGATTATCTGTACTTAATATTATAAAGCTGAAGAGTTTGTTTGTTTGAACGCGTTAATCTCAGGAACTACTGGTCCGATGTGAAAAATTATTTCAGTGTTAGATAGNTTATGTCAAAATGGTACGTAGGCGTGACGTCACGCGCAATTTCAGCGGTCTATAACTACGATATTATTTGTTTAGATGAAAAACAAAAAAATACGTATGCAATATTTTTTTATAATCTAAAAGACGGACGAATTAGATTTTTTTAGTCGTCATGCCTATTATCTCTATTTTCTATGATTGAAACTGCACTACAAATTAGAGTTATTCATTATCATATTTGAAATTTTGTTCAAAATAACACGATCTCGCCGTGTTAATGTACACAGATATTTACATGATAAGGTTTTCCCCACAATTTCTCAAGGGAAATTACCCCGGTTTTAGATCAAAAGCTTTTAATTATTAACGGGAAGTTTCAAATTCATCATATTAGTTTACACAGAGAGCTCAGACACAATATGTTTATTAATTCATTCATCGCAGGCTTAAATACTTTATTTTTTAATAGCAGTATTATTGATACGAATATTTTAGTAAAAGTAGTTTTTCTCCCTGGTTTCATCCCGCTTCTCGAGAAAAGACTTCCCGCACCCGAATAAAAAATACCCTAAGGGCACAAACACCGGCGCCGCGCCGCGAGAATCGGCATGCAGTAGCGGCACTGCCGATCGTAGCGGCGCGGGCGCGGCACCGCAGCGTGGCGCTAGTTCCAGCGTTATGATGTCATACTTGTTGACAATGATTTAGTTTGTTTCTATTACTCTAGCAAGTAACACGTGTCAGTAAACCCGGAAGCAGTTTTAAAATTAAAATGTCTGACTTTGCCATCGATTTATTCATATCGTTGGTTCGGGAACGCCCTTGTTTGTGGTTAGCCGACAATAAAATGCTCTTTTTCGCGACGCCGCAACGCCGTAACACCGCAACATAAACCGTCGATTTTAGCGGCGCGGCGCCGCACCGCGAATCAAAACAGTAATTTAAAGTCAACCTGTTTAAACAAAAACGATTAAAATTTTCCATAAAAAAAATGGGAAAGGCTTACAAGCTCTAAAAGTAAAGTTCATGTACAGTCGACAGCACATCAAGTTACCACAATCTGTCAAATTTCTGCAATCGATTTTTAACCTTATCACAATGGAGGCCGGTTAATGTTTGACTGATAAAATTTTACAGATTCGTAAACGTTGACCTGCTGACGTCATGTACTGTAATTCTTGTAATTTTTAGAAGTCAGTTAATTAAAATTGACTTCTAAAAATTAAGGTTCTTCAAGTAAAAGGAAGGTAAAAGAAAATTATATTTTAGTAAACTATTTGGTCGGGTAAAAAGCTAGGCTGAAACGTGACTGGAATAACTTACAAATGGACGCGCTGTCTTATTTAATCTATAATCTAAAACAATTTACTTTTATTTTGTACCACAAAGTTGGGATAATTTTATTGTCATTACTCAGATAATTTGATGAAAAGCCCTAGTTATAAAAACCTTTGAAACTTTAGAGGAAAACATTAAATTTTTGTTGAAATTCCTGAAGACAATTTGGTGTTTCATATCGTACCAGTCTTATCAATGGTTATCGGGTTGCCCGGGTAACCGGATTGTGGAAGTCAGACAGGCAGTCGCTCCATGTAAAACACTGGTTCTCAGCTGCACTCGGTTAGGCTGGAAGCCGATCCCAATGTAGTAGGGAAAAGGCTAAGCAGATGAATTTGGTGTATATTGACAGCAATTTCTAAACCTACCAACTTTTCAGCAAAAAGTATTTAATATCATTTTTCTTATACGGTTTAGCGGTCAGTTATATTTTATTTTCTATTTGAGCTTTTCATTACATTTCGAATACTTTATTTTATTTTTTATCAAAACATGAACATTGATGGACATATGCTTTCAATCTAGAATTATATTTTGAGTTCTGAGCTCTCATAAAAACTATATATTTCAAATGACTTGTCGATAAAGCTTACATAAAGGTATAAAATAAAAACATTTACTTCAATACGAAAAAGCTTAAAGAATTTGTTGTCAAGTAAAATAAATACTTTCTATTCTAACATTAGATTTTATATCGCTAAGATATTTCTCTAAAATACCTATATTATATTTTGGTGTCAAAAGTCGTGTGAAAGAAATTTTAGAAGGATTGTTTGTAAGACAAGAGTACCTAACGTTTTTTGGTAGGTGGAAATATTTTTATTAAAAAAATATTAGATACAGTTACTTTTGTATTAATAAAATAAATAATTTTGTAATAATTTTAGTATTCAATTTTTTTTTGACGATTAAACTTGTACAAGAATATTCCCAAAAATAATTAGGAGCGAAAATTGTTGAAAAAAACCCGTTTAGGATTATATCGTATAGATAAAAAATGATTGCTGGCAGAATGATAATTATTACATTTATAATTCATTGAAATTGTCTTTCTGAATTTTCAGAAACTACTGACGGTGCTTAATATTTGTCGCTCATAAAATAGATATTAATTTGCTTTCCAGTCAAACACTTAAATACTTGGTTTTACTTCAGCGTTAATATAGAATCGGTTTATTAATAAACAACATAGAGGTCGAAATTATTTTGAATGGTATATTTAGTAACTTAGTAATAATTTATCGACTAATCGTTTGAATTATATAAGTAGTTTATTTCACTTTTATGAAGTGTAAAACATAATGCCATTAAAAACATCCTGTAAAAAACCCAAGTCTCGCAGCTCAGTCTCTCTACCGTAAAAAGTTGTGAGATCCATGTAATACCAAGTCGGTTAATCTATTTAGTCTCTACTTAAAGGACCTTCTGTATTTAGTTATTACATACGTTTAACAAATAGATCGACTTGGCCATCGCATGATTTGGAACATAGCGCGACGGGCCAGCAACCTAATTCCTCATCAGAGTCCTTCAGAATATGATGATTGAGGTGAGTATCTTAAAGAAGTTAATGTTCCTGAAACTTCAATGGCAAACAAGAGTACCAATTAATGAATTGGTTTCGAGAATTTCAATCGCGTGAGCCGCGACAGACTAAAGAATCTAATATAATTATAATATTCACTGTGTTTTCATGCGATGGCCAAGTCGTTCTATTTGTTAAATGTACTCGTATGTAATAACTAAATACAGAAGGTCCTTTAAGTAGAGACT
This sequence comes from Heliothis virescens, assembly GCA_002382865.2. Lineage (NCBI taxonomy): Eukaryota > Metazoa > Arthropoda > Insecta > Lepidoptera > Noctuidae > Heliothis > Heliothis virescens. The sequence continues at coordinate 6,663,948 of NWSH02000150.1, forward strand.
AAATAGATTAACCGACTTGGTATTACATGGATCTCACCACTTTTTAATGTAGAGAGACTGAGCTGCGAGACTTGTGTTTTTTACAGGATGTTTTTAATGGCATCTCACTTCTTTTTGTAGAGTTTATCTATACATATACAAAAGACACGTAAAGGGTGTCTTTAGCCCAGGAAACTGAACAACTTTTCTCTTGGGACATAAGTAGAATTTGTAATGTAGAGACAGACGTTTTTTTCACAATTCAACATATTTTCTTACGGTTATGTTGTTCACTTTTATGGGCTAAACACACCCTTACCCACTCTATACCCCCTCCCGTTATGCCTCATATAGTAGATATCTATCTACACCTATTATTTTCTATTGTACAGTAATTATTCATTAACTGCAAATGTAACCTTGTAATCCTATACATTTATATAGGATTACAAAGTTATTCATGCAGTTAGTGTATTTAGAAAACTGGACCGAAATTTCAAAATATTTCAGTTTTCCCATAATAAGGACACTAAACTCTATATGTATTCTAAATTTGAAGCTTCTATGTCTGCTAGAAGTGCCTTGGACTTTTGATGATCGGTGAGTCAGTGAGTGACAAAATTCAGAAACTTTAACAAGTTGTCATTCTTAAACTACTGGATCAAATTGTCTGAAATTATAAATACACCGTATTTATACAATGCCTAATTAGCTACAAAAAATTCAGGCTTCTTGTTTTATCCACAACGAAATTATAGTGGGTCGAAAATAGCCTGAATTGCTTCGAGAAAAGGATGGTACGGCCGTGCCGCTTTTTCTGCTTGACTTGGCGGTGGCACTGCCGTGCCCCCTGACTGCTTGACTTGGCGGGGGCACTGCCGTGCCCCCTGATTATTGCATCAAACTAAAATAAATTTAAAACAACAAAAAAAATCTTTATTTAATTTTTTAGAACCAATTTCAGAATCAATCAAACGGTTACATCATCAGCCTAGCCTTTTGCTAACTATACTGGGGTCGGCTTCCAGCCTAACCGGATGCACCTGAGAACCAGTGTTTTGCATGGAGCGACAGCCTGTCTAACCTCCATAACCCGGGTAATAAATCCGGTATCCGTGCAACCCGATACCCATAGATAATACTGGTTGTCAGACTTTCTGGCTTCTGACTACCCGTAACGACTGCCAAAGATCAAATGACAGCCGGGACCAACTTATTATCTTGCATTCTGAAATGCAGAAGAACTTGTTATGACAAGATGGTCACCCATCGGCGGGCCGACCGTGCCAAGCGTTGCTTAACTTTATGATCGGTTATTCCGCGGGGCTTTGACTTAGCCACGACCTCTTCTCACATTGCTAAATAAGTACCTTGTACGGTCTCATCGCCGTACATTTTTCCGTTTACGCTGCAACCTACTTAAGGCCAATTTTGCGCGGCATATTCGCATNCCGCGTCAAGCGTTGCTTAACTTTATGTTCGATCGATGCGCGCGGCTTTGACTTAGCCACGAGCTTTTAAATCATTCAAACGGTTATGTTGACCTCAAAAAATCATCTGAGCCTTTGCTAAAGTACAGTTAGACATGAATTAACCATATCAACGTGAAAACAAGCAGACAGTCACGAATAGCTTTAAATCAAAAGCATAAGAGCCCCCGCACACTTCTGACTAAACTGTCGGCCGATAGTTGGCCCGATTATTCGTTGACAGTTCATTTTGAAGGTAATCGTCAATCCAATCAAACTTTTTAGTTAGACTGGATATGTCCCCGTTAGATTTTAAATACTGTTAGAGCACAATAAATTTAGCAAGATTTCGAACTATCAGTAAATCGTGAGCCACACCAAAGTATTAAACCAGAACTGCTGCTTACAATATTACGTTTGTCAAATTGTGTGCTTTCCGACGGTTGGCCTTCATTAGTCATGGACACAATGGTCTATTGTAAGGCCGACCAGTCAGGGAAAGCCAAAGATGTATTTCTGCCGGAGCTGCGGGATTGTTCGAAAGAGTTACTGCGGCCCTGACACACAAAGGGCTCCCGAAGGAACACGGTGGATTTTGGTCAGTAAGTAATTTGCGAAGTACCGTTAATCTCCATACAGATTTATGAGCCCGATCAAACTATGGGCCAACTAAAAGTTTGTAGTGTGCGGGGCCTCTAATTATAATAGTGTAATATCACGCAACCATTACTGAAGAATTAAGGGAACGCTCCCCTTCCGCCTAACGTCAATCATTTAGTATGGGTTAATAATGTTGCATGGGTACGACTAGGAAAGTGTTTGATACCTAATTTTTAGAATTTTTCTTTTAAGGTCTTAGTTTGTATGAACTTTCTAAGAATATCTTAGCATAAATGATTGATTAAAAGGTAAAAGAAAACATCTCAAGGAAACCTGGATAAAGTCCGAAGTCACCAACCCGCATTGAGCAATTTGTTTACATACAATACTAGGTAGTTAGCCCTTTCCTACGTATGTGAAGGTATAGTAGTTTTTCTTACTGAATGTAGCTAAGTACCGGCCTTTTACATGTAGTGACTTCCTACCTGACTTCCTCATCGCAACCTGGGCAACCCGATTTGTGTGAAAGTGAGACGCGGTTGGTCCATGGATGTCTGCTTATCTTATCATGACGAGTTCCTCCATGTTTCGGAAGGCACGTTAAACTGGTAGGTCGCGACTGTCTATCGAACATCTTTGCCAGTCGTTACGAGTCGTAAGTCAGAAGCCAAAAAGTCTGACATTCACTTCTTTTCAGGCGATCACTCCATCTTCTTCTTGGTCTACCAATGCGCCTTCATACATTCTCTTCCATATTTAACACTCTTTGTAGCATGCATTTCAAACTACATTATCACAATTTTCAGTTTCAGTAGTCACTTAGGCTTTACTTGTTACGTAATTTCAGATATCACTAAGCCATAGATAAAGCTGAAATTTTAATTGGCCTTGATACAAAATTCAGGTCTTAGTGTTCTGATAGGAGGTGATTAAACTTTACGTGTTGCCGAAATTATATTCTGTTTGAATGGCGTACTAACTGTAGGTAGTGGTTTCGCCCGATTTCTTAGGAAACTACTTCGCGCAACTGGATAAAAAAATGTCTTTATGTTATTCTGATAAAATTATGAGCTACACCAGTGGTTCTTAACCCATGGTCCGCGGACCACTAGTGGTTCCTGGAAGCATCTCAAGTGGTCGGCGAGCCATGCCATTAGATAAGTAAGTTACAAGAGTCAACACAACATTACCGAGCGCGTCAATTCCGGACTGCGACTCAAGGCGGTTGTAGTAATTTATACTTTTTTATTTACTTTCATTTATTTATTGAACATTACCTCCAGGTCCATAGACGGAAATTTTGACAAATGTTTCCTCAGGACAACTTTATGTACCTTGATTACCCGATACCTGAAAATTGGCCGTCTGAGCAAGCTAGCCGATAGGCATGCGTTCTTAGTACATACTAACACTACTCAATCGTCCACATTTCCTTCGTCAGAAAATACGTGACGTCTGGTGGCCCTGGGATCTTGCTCTAAAACTAACATACATAATCACCGAACTTTCCGTTTTAGAGTAGTCATGTGAAGAACGTATAGTAGGTAGGTACTTTTGGTCACCCTATTTTTAACCGACTTCCCAAAAAAGGAGATTCTCAATTTGCTCTCGTATATTGAACTTGTGTATCTATATATGAGCTATAGCTACTGTTTTGATTAAATCAAAGCAAAAATCTGTCGAAAATATTTTTATTTTAAAACTTAGCAGACTGTACATAATGCGAATTTTAATATAAATCCAGTAATAAGGATTATGTCATAAAAATCTGGCAGATAATTTATATTTTGATGCTTCATTTAATGGAGACCTGGCATTCGTGTTGGCAAAAGAAAACAGAATTAATTTAAACTTCTGCGCAAAATAAATTGGAAAATATCAATAACGGTACATTAATGGATAACATCAGATCATATCACATATAATAAACGTCACAGTTTGATGTATGTTTGTTACTCTTTGAAGCTGTTGTTGAAGAAGTTGAACAAATCACAAATTATGTATTTATGTTGCTTCTATAACAAAAAATACTGAAACCTGGTTCCGGGGGCTCTTTTAGGGGTTCTGTAAACGAGTAGTTTCTTAATAATCAGTTTCTTGGAAGTAGAAACTGATTTTTTATTTATGGTCTTATCGAGTGACCTGCAGGTTTAATCACCTGACAAGCCCTAGTGTCAGAGTTTTCTCAAATCCGCTTGACGGCCTCTTACGTGGAATTATAACTACGACTGCTACTGAGTAACAATCGAGGACGACGGCTTTACGCGCCCTCCCAGGCACGGGGGTGTAACACTGCCAAACTTCCAAACTCCAGGCTGCTTTTGTGAAAGCTTCTAAAACTCACAAAGCGATTTCGGCCTAGCCCGGGAATCGAACCCAAAACCAGTGGCACGGCAGTCGCGCTATGCGACCACTAGACCAACGAGGCAGTTTATTTGTGGTAAATGCCACGGAACCTCTCGTGCGGGAGTCCGATTCGCACTAGGCCCGATTTAAAAAAAAAGATTATAATTTACTAATTTTAATACTTCGATCATCAGTAAGCCGCGCCGGTTCAAACACAAAAAAATCGACTCACGACTTTTTTGGTCTTCGCGATCATCACGTGTTTTAGAATATTCTCCATACGAAATTTTCTTAAACACATGACGATCGCCTGTTTAGCTTTTTTGTAATACGACCGTATATGTATATGTTTAACAATAACCAGATATATCAGAAAAGACAAAAAATTGCTATAAAAACTTCACCGTCTAAAAAGTTTGAAAGGAAAGTGTTTGTGACAGACGCTATATTTTATACTTTTTCTGTTCGAGACATTTTCCTGGTGTTGCGAAATATATGAAGTTCACATCTTAAAACATATAATATTTATGTAATTGTTTCAATAAGTAAATTGAAATGAATTCAACTCAGAATCAAATACATCATAATCAGCCTTTTTATCGTCCCACTGCTGGGCACAGGCCTCCTCTCACACAGAGAAGGTTTGAGCGTTAATCACCACGCTTGCTCAATGCGGGTTGGTGATTTCAGACTTCACAGTCCAGGTTTCCTTGAGATGTTTTCCTTCATCTTTTATCTGGGGTGGTGTCTAAGATATACTTAGAAAATATGTATATACAAACTTACAAAAGTTACTCCTTCATACTTGAGAGGTTGGAGCTTTACCCATTAGGCCACCACGACATCTTTTCTCTAATATCGTGAATGCAAAAGTTACTCTGTCTATTTATCTTTCATGCCAAAACTTCTGAGCCAATTTGAATAAAATTTGCAACACAGATAGTCTAGAGCAGTGGTTCTTAACCTTTTTGTTCTAAGGAACCATTTGTCAAAATTTTCGTCATACCGCGGACCACTCAGTTGGTCTATGGACCTGGAGGTAATGTTCAATAAATAAATGAAAGTAAAAATAGAGGATAAATAAAAAGGTATAAAATTACTGCAACCGCCTTGAGTCGCAGTCGGGAATTGACGCGCTCGGTAATGTGGTGTTGACTCTTGTAACTTACCTATCTAATGGCACGGTTTGTGGACCACTTGAGATGCTTCCAGGGACCACTAGTGGTCCGCGGACCACGGGTTAAGAACCACTGGTCTAGGGTTTAAGACGGGACATAAGCTTCTTTTTAACCAAGTGAATGAAGTAGTTTCCTCATAGTAGGTGAAACTGCGGGCTCATACATAGGTAGTGACAAAATATTCCGATAGTTAGATTATCTCCCAGATAAAGTTATTGACAAACATGCTTGAATTTGATCTAATTAAAAGGTTTTCCAGCTATCGGTGAAGTACCGGCCTGAAACGGTTATCTTTTTAATTATTTTGGACATGACCGTGTAGGCGCGTGAAGCGGGTTTTCGATGTAAAGACGCGAAAAGGTCAATATACTCGAATCTGTAAAATTTGAACAATCGAACATTAACCTTCCACTATTGCGATAAGGTTGAAAATTTATTGAAGGAAAAAGATTAAGGTAGGTTGATGTGCTGGCGTCTCTAGGTACTAAAATTTTCTGTAGTTTAAGGAGAAGCTCATGGCTAAGTGAAAGTCACACGATTAATATCTTATTCCCAAGTAGCATAAACATTTATTTACATTTTATTCAGGTACTTATAATGGGAAGAAGTTCCCAAGGGACGCGGTTGAAACCACGGGGAAACAGCTAGTGATAAATAAATACAATTAGTGCCCGTTTCACAGGATCCAGATAAAGTTATAAGTATATAGCTATATAATAGACTAGCTTCTGCCAGCGGCTTCGCCCGCTTCCCGAGGGAACTATTTCCCGTACCCGGATAAAAATATGAGATAACCTATGTTGTTCCTCAAGGTCTATTCTATCTATGTACCAAATTTCATCAAAATTGGCTCACTGGTTTGGGCGTGAAAGCGTAACAGCAGGACAGACAGAGTTACTTTCGCATTTATAATATTAAGTAGGGAAATAGGGATAAAGTAGGGAAGTAGGGATAAAGTAGGGAAGTAGGGATAATGCCATAGAAATATTTTTAATTTTGACTTCTTTTATAAGGCAGTATCTACAATTTTATCTAGAACCTGTGAAACTGAACTAAAAATACTTTCGATAAAGCGTTTTAGTAAACTATGTATAGGTATTACAGTACAAGAAAATGCTCTCACAAAGAGTATTGTAAATGTTCTTGCAAATATCTTCAACTAAACCCTGAGGGGATTAATATAGATTCTAGTTTACATCTTTGAATTTAACCTAATATCTTATATTTGTTTCTTAAAGACGATAATCGTAGAAGGCTTTAAGAGGTTCAAACTTTGACATAAGTGTCTTGTTTTAAGTTTTAGTTAATTTCGAACTTATTAACATGAAACAATGTGTGTAAAATAGAATGATAAATTCAAGTTTAAATACGTTATTTATGTTTATAAGCTAGTACACACATATTTGGTTTATTTACATGAATTTCTTAATCTAAAAAAACTCACATTAAATTCATAGTAATTTCGACGAGTTATTCCCGATTTGTCATCGTTCCAATTTGCCATCAAACAAATGTTTTATTTTTCAGTGTTCCTATTCGTCATTAGTACTCCATTTGGTTAAAAGTACTGTCAACAAGAAAAGCTATACTATAATTGCAATTTTTTAATAGTTCATTTTATCTTGGTGTCAGAAGAGGGCTTGACCAGGTTGCTTATTTCAAAATCGGTTCAGATATTGCTCCTAACAACCCCACAAACTCGTAAACTTTACTTCTTTATAATATTAAGTACTAGCCGTTTTCCCGCGGTTTCACTCGCATCCCGTGGGAATTACTGCCCGTACCCGGATAAAATATAGCCTATGTCACTCGTGGATAATGTAGCTTTCGAATGGTGAAAGAATTTTTAAAATCGGTCCAGTAGTTTTTGAGCCTATTCATTACAACCAAACAAACGAACAAACAAAGTTTTCCTTTTTATAATATTAGTACTTATAGATATGTATACCCTCAAAATATAAAGGGGTCCAATAATAATTAGTAAAATAATTTATACTAAGATTTGACCGCCCATTAACCATTCAAATTCAAAAGAGACAATGGTCTTTAATACCACTTAAGACTATAAAATGGTTCTTTATCATTTTAATTACAGGGTGTCTCATTTTATACCAAATACCTATGATGGCGTCCTAGCCGATTGTCGGCGACGGCGGCTGTTCTCATATAAGGAGATCAGCCAGCTGCGCAGGACATATTATAGTGCACGCATATTTGCGCAGACACAGGTGCACTCCCTATTCCCTCACTCTCATAACCCGATGGGACGGCAATCCGACACGACCGGTGAGAGATCAGGCGCAGGACCGACATTAACGTGCTCTCCGATGCAATCTATACTTAATATTATAAAGAGGAAAACTTTGTTTGTTTGTTTGTTTGTTTGGTTGTAATGAATAGGCTCAAAAACTACTGGACCGATTTTAAAAATTCCTTCACCATTCGAAAGCTACATTATCCACGAGTGACATAGGCTATATTTTATCCGGGTACGGGCAGTAATTCCCACGGGATGCGAGTGAAACCGCGGGAAAACGGCTAGTATACTAATAAAATGAATGATCTTTCCGTGTATAGGTGACCATCTTGCCATGAAGAGTTCTTCAGTGTTTCAGAAGGCACGATAAATAGGTGGTCGCATGATATCTTTATTCTTTATGTATAGACGCCAGCACATCAACCTCCCTCAATCTGTCAAATTTTGATCAATTGATTTTCAACCCAATGACAATAGTGCAAGTTTAATGTTCGTTTGGTAAAATTTGACAGATTCGGGGAGGTTGCATCATATACTCGTTTTTTTTTCTATTTTATTAGCCTTTTTATTGTTCCACTGCTGGGCACAGGCCTCCTCTCACACGGAGAAGGATTGAGCATTAATCACCACGCTCCAGCGTCACCGCGTCCAGGTTGCTCAAGTTTTTTTTGTTAACTGGTCAATGTTTAAATCAACAATTCACATTTAAGTGGATAAATTACCTTTATTTTCACCTTGCCTGAAACTTTATGAAACAAATATATATCTGAGTTACTGAAGCAATTACTGCAATAATAAATGACCTGAAAAAGTTTCTTGCGAACATCTTCATAGCTGTCCGAATATAAATCATTTGGCGCAATCTTGCTCTGAAAGTCATTCTTACCTTTCAGAAGTTTTTGCAGTTAGGCAGTTTACCCCATTTTGTTTGATTGTATTTTATTACTTTTTATGTGCATTTTCGCTGTTCTAATTCTATTTTGAATGTGAATGTTTAAAAAATTTCGTAGTATGATTCCCATTTTCATAACAATCGCAAATAATTATGACGTCCAAGGCCGATTGTCGGCCACGGCGGCTGTTCTCATATAAGGAGATCAGTCAGCTGCGCAGGACATATTGTAGTACACAAGCATTTTTGCAGACACAGGTGCAATCCCTATTTCTTTATGGGACGGCAATCCGACACGACCGGAGGGAGATCAGGCGCAGGACCGACATTAACTTGCTCTCCGATGCATGGGTGTATCAATCACCAACTTCCAACTCCGGGCTGTTTGAACGCGCTAATCTAAGGAACCACTGGTCCGATTTGAAAAATTCTTTTTATTCGGGTGCGTGCAGTAGTTTCCACGGGACGCGGGTGAAATCCCTTGCAGAAGCTAGTCTTAAATATAGACAAGAATACATTTCTTATCAAAATTCTCTTCTACATCACAAACTGTACAAACCTTTAACATACGACAACAGCTTAGCTCCTTGCATACATTATATCAACAAATCCGTAGAACATACACGATACAAACTCAACGTCTTGGATTAATATTAATATGGATAATCCGTCACGAACTACAACACTTTACAGAACTTAGCAATTTGAATAATTCCCGTTCAAGTGCGGAAAGTTCCCGAAAACTTCGCAAAGTCACCAAAACTTCCCCTTGTTATGATATAAGTGGGAGTCTGAGAAAGATTTTCGAACAAACATTTTGGGAGCTGTGAAATTTATCTGCTGAAATTAGCTGTCATTAGTAGAATTTTTAACCGGCTTCAGAAAACGAAGGAGTTTCTCTATTGTACCGCGCATAACACACATAACAACATGAATATATTTACCTACTTGTTGATTATTGTTTACGTTTTGGTAAAAATTGTATTTTTTCGCGCAAACACAGGTGCACTCCCTATTCCCTCACAGTCATTGCCCGATGGGACCAGAGAGAGATCAGGCGCAGGATGGGCATAAACGTGCCAATGCACGGGTGTATCAAGCAACAAATACCAGACTCCTTGCTTTTTGAAAAGTTCTAAAAACCACGAAGCGATTACGGTCAGAGCCGAAAATCGAACCCGAGACCTCGTGCAGAGCAATCACACTATGCGATAATTAATTCAACGGGTCACAGTCATACCGTGTACTAGTTCATAATGTGCAATCGTTTTCAAACTTCTTTTTTGGGTATCGGGCAATAAAATAAAGTTTACTTGCTTCTAGTATGTGAAGTAGGTATAAAAGTCTAATACAAGTAAAAACGCTTGGGGATAAGGTTAGACCTCTCCGGTGACATCTTTCAAAAAGGTTAAATGACAGAGTTGAAAGTTACGTGTTTCAAAGGTTAAGTTTTGTAATCTAAAAAAACATGCAAAAATTTCTATAATAAATTAATTTTTCAATATTATTATCAAATTTCTTAAAAAGTGTAATAAATCCACTTAAAACCTGAGCTGGCAATAATTTTGAAAATTTTAATCTACTCCAAACTTGTAACACCCTGTATCTTATTCAAAATGAGTTTCTGTGCAAAGTTTTGATGTTTGCTCTCCCGATGTATAATTCTGTTATTTATAGCAGTATTCTTTGCCAAATTAATTAATTAGATACCTATGTTAAAAAAGATATTATTTAAAAATCTTGAAAGAAAATAGATATCTTCATTATTCGTTCAAAATATTTTTGATCTCCGAAAATCTTAGATGCCGAAGTTCTAAGACCCGTTTCACAAAATGTTGTGACTTAATAAAATTCAAAAATAATTTTTTTCAAACTTGTCTCGAAAACAGCACTTTTTGAACGTCAAAATTTATAAAAGGCCGCTCCCGAAACGCCCCTTTAAAAAAATCTAAAACTGTTTCAAAATAGATTGATAAAAAGAAACCCTTATTAATTATTTATTTAGGATTTCTAACATAGGATACACAGATAACTTATACTTTACAAATATAACATAGGAAACCACAGCATTTATTTAATCTAGACACGCGGCAACGTGTCAAGTAAAGAACTGGCTGATCAGCACAAGATATGACTTGGCCAGTTTTTATCAGGATTAAAAAAATGTTTTGTATATATTTTATTAATAACTTTTTTTTTATTATTATTTGTAGGTAAATATTTGTGTTAAATAAGATTGTATATAGTTACTCAATAAAACTTAATCTGTGCATTGAAAAAAATAACTTTATAGAATAACTGAGGTAATGAAAACCGGCCAAGTCAAATCTTGTTCCTATAAATACATATTTGGATTTTGTACAGAACTTGGCAGCACTCATTTAGATCTCCATTCTTTTTGCGGCAGAGCCCACAACCAAGCCTAGGTTTTGTTTTGAACTTGGCATTCCTTTTTTGGTGGGATAACTAGTTACAAAAACCCTTAGGTAAATTCAACAATATTAAACCAACAAAATACCTATGTTTTCTAACCATACAGAAAAATATCTTACGCCTGTAAACAACCGTCTTTTATACTGAAACAAATGATAGGTATTGCGCTTGACATATCCATTTTCAGCGCAAAAAATAAAACAAAAGATACACGACAGAACATCTTTTCAACAAACGCTGTGTTCGTGACAATACTGACGGCCAGTTTCACTAGTTCCAGATAACGCTATCTGACAGATAGTGCCATAGAAATATTTTAATGTTTTTAACATACCTTCCTCGATAAATTTTAAGGGGCTATCTTACACTGTAAATTAAAACTGGTTCCAAATCATTAGATACTTATTCTATGTCTAGTATTTCAAAAACATGCAGTGATAAATGAATGTAATAAACAGTAAAAAACAATATTTTTAATAAGGTCTAATTTTTATTCAAATGTGAAAAAAAACTTTAAAAAGCAACATAAAATAGTAAGCACACTTAATCAAAACTAATTTTTGATACATCAAGAACCCAATTTTGAAAAATCTCAAATTCATGACGTGAAGTACCAATCTACATTGATAGCATGTTTTAGGCAATTTTCTTAAGCTGTCAGCGCCAATTTCCCAAAGAAAAAGTTTATTTTGCCGATACAAATAGTACATAAATTCGTGGCGAAAACACTTATAGTACTACTGTCTGTCGTTTTGTCACAAAATTGTATAAGAAAAACAAGGAATTCTTGAAAGGACAGTTCTTTGAGTGAAGTAAAAAAACAGCCAAGTGCGAATCGGACCCTTACACGAAGGGTTCCGTACCAATATCTGTATCTATGACTGAAAATTCTCCTGAAATATTATACTGGTGTTAAGTACGCCAGAAAATCAACCTCAATCTGTTATTTTTCCTTAATAGATTTTCAACTTTATTACATTAGCGGAAGGTTAATATCCGATTGGTAAAATTCTGTCTATGTCTGTACCTTGGTATTTATTGTTACAACGTCAACAGAAATAAATCATCTGTGAAAACAACTATCTAATAGAACTATCACGAGTCATCAGATGCAGGCCTGGTGAAAGGTGGATGGTCAAACATACGGACAGCGGAAGCGGACAGTCTTAGTAATAGGCTCCCGTTTTACCCTTTGAGTACGGAACCCTGAAAATAGAGAAGCCTTTTTCCTTAACTGTTACAAAGGCCGTCTAACGATTACTTAGTGTTTTTGTTTTTTCTTCTACATAGCATTGCGATGGTTTTCCCAAGAGGTTAAGCAGTTCTCCTTGATTTCATCAGTTATGTCTGATTCTTATCTCATAAAGAACCAGCTTTGATGTTTATGGAACAAAAATATTAATAACTAGCTAGATAAGGTAATGCAACTTTTCTAAATTTGTATGTACTTTCTAAGTATATCTTAGACACCAATGGCTGATTAAAGGTGAAGGAATATTGAGGAAACCTGGACTAAGTCTGAAATCAACAACCCGCATTGAGCAAGCGTGGTGATTGACGCTCAATCCTTCTCTGTGTGACAGGAGGCCTGTGCCCAGCAGTGGGACGATAAAAAGGCTATAAAAAAATACTGGTCAAGTGCGAATTAGACTCGCACATGAAGGGTTCCGTACCCCATCCCCCTTAACTTTTTTTTTTCATTTTTAGTATTTGTNCGCTCAATCCTTTGCTGTGAGAGAGCCGCAGCCCAGCAGTGGGACGATAAAAAGGCTAATGAAGAAGATTAGGTATGAGCTGCCAGTAAAAAAAGGTATTTAGGTGAGATGGTAGAAAGATGCGTGCCTCTCATCATCATCTGCCAAGACTTCCTAATTATCTTTAGGTTGGCTTCCAGTCTAATAGGATACAGCTAGAGTATCAGTGTTTTAACTAGAGCGACTGCTTGCTTAACCTCCTCAACCCAGTTACTTCGGGGACCTAAGTTGCTAAGGCTGGTGGACAGACTTTCTGGCTTCTAACTACCCGTCTTCTTTTTATCGAGTGAGCTGCAGGTTTAATCCCCTAACAAGCCTCTGACGTGAATTTATATACGACTGCTACTGAGTAGCATTCGAGGACGCCGGCTTTACGTGCTCTCCCAGGCACGGGGGTGTGACACCGCCAACTTCCAAACTCCAGGCTGCTTTGTTATAGTTTCTAAAATCCACAAAGCGATTTCGACCTGGCCCGGGAATCGAATTCGAAACCTGTGATCGGCAGTCGCGCTATACGATCACTAGACCAACGAGGCAGTAACCCGTAACGACTGCTAAAGATGTTTAAATTACAGTCAGCGCCCTCCAATTTAACGTGTATTCCGAAACCCATGTGTACACAAAAATATGCCTAACCAGTACAATCAACTTCCTTATTGCCTTACCAAAGAAAAAGGGCTCTAACAAATAAAGGCATAATACAATACTCGTATAGTTTCTATACTCCTAGGTTCACTAGGGCGTGTCTTCACTATCGGAGAATAGTTTGCAGTTGACAGAGTCGAGGACAATACAACTTTGTGTACCACCCCTTATGTTCACCAAGATAGGAAACTTGTTAATGATGGGTTAGTGAAATAACTATTGTTAATATATGGCAAGAGTATGCTATTCAGGAGTATGTTCAAAGGGTTGTGGCTATGGAATTTCAATTATTTGTAGGTAGGGGCAAAGTTCAAAGGTGTATTTTCTTTTGTAAGTACTCAAAACTAATTCAATTATTTTAAGGAGGACGGATAGACAGAGTAACGTTTGCATGACCAAGTTATTGGTGTCCATTCCATCACCAAAAAAATATTATTTTTTAGTGGCCTTTTTATCGTCCCACTGCTGGGCACCAGCCTCCTCTCACACGGAGAAGGATTGAGCATTAATCACCACGCTTGCGGGTTGGTGATTTCAGACTTTATAGTCCAGGTTTCCTCAAGATGTTTTCCTTCACCTTTTATCAGCCATTGGTGTCTAAGATATACTTAGAAACTACATACAATACATCTACAATTTACAATCAACTGACATAGAGTCAGGTTAGTCAATCGCTTCCTATATTCAGCCTTAACTGCTTCACAAAGCAGCCCGGAGTTGGAAGTTGGTGATTGATACACCCGTGTATCGGAGAGCACGTTAATGTCGGTCCCGCGCCTGATCTCTTGCCGGTCGTGTCGGATTGCCNGAGGTTGGTGCTTTACCCACTAGGCCACCACGACTGGCCAAAAAAATAAACAAAATATTTTTTTAGCTCCACGTGTCGTCACGTGTTGTAAAGGATGCCAAAACTGGGACATGACAACAAAACTCTTATTAAGGGGACGTCAGTTTGTACGTCAGTTGGTACGTCACAAACTTCTGTTTGGGTGAAATTAAATGTGTTTGTGGCACGTTCCGGAAGTCCCTTTAATTGGTTTTCATCTTTGGTGCTGAGTTGTAAAGTTTGTAAGTTGGTGCTTTTGATAAGTAGGTCTTTGGTTTGTAGTAAATAACTATTGTGTTTACGAATTATAAGGTTATTGATACTAAGAAAAAATCTTATTCGGTCAGCTCAACCAGTTAGAGAAATTATTTGTAACTAGCTGTTTTTCCGCGGTTTCACTCTCGTGCCGTGGCAATAACTGCCTGTACCCGGATAAAATATTTTGTTGATTAGGTCGAGAATCATTAGCACAACTACGTCCTTGAATTTGACCAGGATGCAAATCAACAGCTTGTATATTCTATATTACTGATAAGTTTCATCAAAATCCATCCAGTAGTTTTTGCGTGAAAGAGTAACAAACATCCATACATACATTCTCATAAACTTTCGCATTTATAGTATTAGGATATTAAAATTTCATATCACACACATAACAACTACCTACCTACATATAGCTAAGAACGCGTATACGACTGTGCTTGACGATTTACAGATTACCCAAGTTTATTTCTAGAAAATTCGAAACAACGAAGCTGTACCTAATAAAACTAATCAAAAAACTTCGCAAAATGCTAAAGCACTGCATAAAGAGCCAAGTTGAAGTCCTCCAAGAAATTCACCGCAAAAGCAAAACAAACATCGAACAAAACAATTAATAAGTAGTGCTAAAGATTATTCCGACAATAGTGTGAGAATTTTCAGGCGGATCCCACAATAGCATGCACCAAATTGTTATGATAGATTGTTTATTAAGGACTAGCTTCTGCCAGCGGCTTCGCCCGCTTTCCGAGGGAACTATTTCCTGTACTCGGATAAAAAGTATATGTTATGCCTATGTTGTTCCTTAGGGTCTATTCTATCTCTGTACCAAATTTCATCAAAATCGGCTCACTGGTTTAGGCGTGAAAGCGTAACAGACAGACAGAGTTACTTTCGCATTAATAATATTAGTAGGGATAATGGGAACTGATATTAAACCAGTTAATTAATAAAAGTCTTCTTATAGATATAACTTTTATTCAGCATAATCAGACAAAAATCGCAGCAACCCATTTACAAACATCTACGTCAAATGAACATATCGTCAATAAATTGTTTAGGGGTACGTCCTGAATGGGCGAATGATGAACGTGAAGCAATACGAAGCAAATATACAGATATATGCTGCACCTTGCCATACCGCGCAACGTCACATTGGCGTTGACTTCAAATGAAATCGACTGTCTGTTGTTTTCGCGCTGTGCTTCGCTGCTTCGTGTTCACATCCAGATCTATCACTTAGGACTCTCCGTTACTATAGAGGCCTATAATACTCGCAAAACTTTTGGTCGTCACATCACAGTTTTGCGAAAAGCTAAATAAAGTATGTTAAATACATAGAAAGCGCTTGGTAGTGTGAGTTCCTCCGTCTACAATAGTCGGAGAGCCATCGTACTTTACTGTCGTTCCTCAAACTTTGCACCACGCCTTAAGAAGTCGGGCCAATTGTAGTTCCCGAATA
Organism: Heliothis virescens; assembly: GCA_002382865.2. Classification (NCBI taxonomy): domain Eukaryota; kingdom Metazoa; phylum Arthropoda; class Insecta; order Lepidoptera; family Noctuidae; genus Heliothis; species Heliothis virescens. Next base: position 6,680,050 of record NWSH02000150.1, read on the forward strand.
GGGAACTTAATTGTTTTGTAGTTCAAAGCTCTTGTTTGTTTGTCCTAGAATGTCAAGTGGTGACGCCATGTTTTTTAGAGAAGTACACTTTTTGTACCTACAATAATTTATGTACCGCAAAATTAAATAAGACAATGAACATCTATAGGTTTCACGCCAAATAACTTAGTATAATTATAATAATCACAAATATGTATAATTCCTGTTGCTGCTATAACAACTAATATTAACACCGAACTTAACAAATATTTACGGGGGCTCCCATAAGATTAAATTTAAAATCCCGTTTTGTTCCCGTTCCCATAGGAATTTTGGAAAATCTTTCTTATCTCGCGTGAGAGTCTTAAGATGAACCTCTGTGCAAAATTTCAGCTTCATAGGTTCGCGGGTGTGGGCCCTACGTCGATGAGTCTGTGAATGACTCAGGACTTTGCTTTTTATAAGTATACTCGTAGATTATACGTAGTTATTTTGTTGATGGTTTCCTTAGCCATTTATTAAGGGTACAGGACCCGCCTTCTCTCTTCTTAAATCAAAATCAAACAGACAAAATTCCTACTAGGCTTACTCATTTATTTGTCACCAATATTATTACGTATAAATAACAAGAATGCACATAAAACCGCAGTATTAAATATATTATGATGTGTCGAACATTAAAGCGGTTTAGTATTTTATATCGAACTATGCCCGTTTGACTTAAGGTTAGTACACATGATAGATATTGATAAAAACGGTTTCGTCTGGTTGTCCATTTATTCATTCTTAAAACTATTTATTTTTGTTAATAACTATAGTGTGATGGATTTAGTAATAATTATGGTTGTATGTTTTGAAGCATACATTTCCAACAGTGAAAGAATATTTCAAATCGGTCCAATAGCTTCGTAACCTTTAGGGTACAAACAAACAAAAAAATGTTTCTTCTTTTTTCGCGCGGTTTCACCCGCGTCCCATGGGACCTGATAAGATATAGCCTATGTTACTCGAAGATAATCTAGTTTTCCAACAGTGATACATTTTTTCAAATCGGTTCAGTAGTTTCGAAGCCTTTAGTTTTTTTTTTAATAGCCTTTTTTATCGTCCCACTGCTGGGCACAGGCCTCCTCTCACAGAGAAGGATTGAGCATTAATCACCACGCTTGCTTAATGCGGGTTGGTGATTTCAGACTTTATATAGTCCAGGTTTCCTCAAGATGTATTCCTTCGCCTTTTATCAGCCATTGGTGTCTAAGATATACTTAGAAAGTACATACAAACTTAGAAAAGTTGCATTGGTACTTGCCTGACTTAGAATCGAACCCACACCCTCATACTTGAGAGGTTGGTGCATCACCACAACGACTACCTTTAGGATACAAACTAACAAAAATATCCTCTTTACTATATTGGTATAGGAGAGGGATTTGTCTGATAGTATGTTTTGTAGCATATTTTTCACTGCTATACATATAAATTTAAAATGGCCTCTAAATTCATATGCCAAGGCCACACAAAGGTTCTAAGTTCTCAAAACAATAACCCTTAGAAAACACAATTATAGTTCTATGATATTGCGGTTAGAACCCTTTGAAGTTAAACTGAGATTGATTTAACTGGTTAGCCAAACAGACGTAAGCTGTGCTAACTCCAAAATGGCCTTCTAGGATTTATGATTAAAGGAAATTGTGTTACTTGGTATTTGATATTGTGTTAGTGTGTGTATTTATTTTATAGATTTTGTGTCCTATCTATATATATTTATCCGTTGTTTTGGGGTTTGATGTTGATTTTTGGCCTTTTTTTTTTTTATATCGATGGGAAATCATCAGTATGACCCCTCCCGCTGTGGGTGACAGCGGAAGGGAGTGTCAGACTTTTACTGACTAAAACCACAGTTTAAATATAGAACAGTTGTGAAGCTACCTACTAACGTTCGTAACGTCACACTCACACACGCACGCGCATAGACGCGGCAGCACCGCGACATTCAGTACTGACAGCACTGGTAAAGGTACATAAATGCTCGTCAATGCGCGTGCGTGTGTGAGTGTGATGGTTACGAACGTTAGTAGGTAGCTTCCCAACTGTTCTATATTTAAACTGTGCTAAAACCCACCGTGTTCCTTCGGGAGCCTTGTGCCAGGGCCGCGGTAACTCTTTCGAACAACCCGCAGCCCCGACGGGCTCTAGCCCTAGTGGGCCCCGCAGGGGTTTGCTGACACTCTCTGAGGAGCGCGTGGAACAACGCGCGCCGCCGACACGGGCCTGTCGTCTCTCGACGGAAGGACGATGAGCCACCCGAAACTCACCGCCCACAGACCCACGCCTACGGTGGCCGGGAGTCATCTCTTGACACCCGACGCCCGTGGTGTCTACCAGGTCCACGGCAACGGCCGGGATGGCCGGTGTGGACTCGCAGCCGCTCCGCCGCCTCCTTCTCTAGCATAACTGCTTCGCAGAAGGAGGCGACGGCATCCCATTCCCTCTCGCCCCGCACCATGGCTTAGCCCCATATTAATTATGTCTTAATATCTAATCGCAAAACAGGGGATAGATCTGTTATAGAAATCTACCCTTAGTCGGCCGATAGTTTGGTCGAGCTCATAAATTAGTTTGAAGATGAATGGTAGTACGCACATTAATTAATTACAACGATTACCTGGCCGGTATTAAACCGACCAAAGAGCTTTTTGGTTTCACGATTATCTTCAAAATAACTGTCAGCCAACTATTGTGTGAACTATCAGCTGATAGTTTAGTCTGCAGTATGCAGAGGCTAGAAATATTCAGGCCAAAATTCAACGATTGCATAGGTAAACGTCAATTTCCTCAAAACAACTGTCCAGTATGAATTCTTTTTGATCAATTTTCAAAGTACCTAATCAGTTGCTTTAAGCAAAACGTACATTTATGTTTTAGATAAACTAAGGCCTTAGTATATTATCATCATCAGTAAGATAAAAACCACCGTATCGAGACACCAAAGCGCTCAATTTGAAAGAACTCTTAATCGTAAAATAAGATAAAAAGCGCAAAAATACCACGAATAAAGTGACAAGTTACATCATTACAAATACATTACGCCTTTTTACCGACTTCAACAAAAGCGAACCACTGAAACAAAACCTATACAGCTAAAAGCTTTGGCGAAATTGAACCGTGCCTAACCGCCTGAAAAGTGTTCGGGAGAAGGGTAATTCGCGTACAAAATGATAAATGATGCTTTAGACATAGTAGAAAGTGATAAAGTAGGTTATCTTAACACAAACGCACCGTGCGGCTTATATGTGTGCGACGTAATATCTATCGGGCGCCGCATGCACACATCTAAACTTCTTTACCAATAATATAAAGCTGAAGAGTTTGTTTGAACGCGCTAATCTGAGGAACTTCAGGTCCGATTTGAGAAATTCTTTCAGTGTCCGATAGCCCATTTATTGGGAAAGGCGATTTCATAGTAGGTTATCGAAAAAGGCTATTAGTTATTTTTTATTCGGGTGCACAGAGAAGCAGGTGAAACCGCTGGCGGAAGCTAGTAAACAATATGTCGGACCGTTTCACAGTGCGCCAGTCGGGACTATTGTTTATGTGTGTGTGCGGCGATGCATAGATACTATGGCGCACACATACAAGCCGCGCGTAGTGGGTTTGTATGAAGATAACCTACTTGCTCTCTTTGTACTATGCTTAGAGGGTTTTACAATGGTGTCCTTGGAGAGAAGTTTGATCCTCCCTCCTTTTGTGTGGCTCTATAGTTCGGTGCGTGGTGGTGTGTCCTGTAATTGGAGTATCTATAGTAAAATATGGCTTTTTAATGATAGGGAAGATTGCCTTTTTTTTTTGTGTATCAAACTTGATTTCTAGATTCCGAGTGGCAACACTTTCTAGACTCGAAATGTAGCTTTTATATTATTTTTCAAGCTCTAGAATATTTGTGAACCTAATTTGCTTAAATCAGTTTAGTGGTTATGATAATCTTGCAATAATAATAAGTATTCACAACTCTAACCTTAAAAAAAATTATACTTTTAAGAATGTTCATACTATAAACTTTCTAACACCAATACCAGATAACTATTCCATAATAACTTTTTAGGGTTCCGTAGCCGAATGGCAAAAAGCGGAACCCTTATAGATTCGTCATGTCTGTCTGTCTGTCTGTCTGCCTGTCTGTCTGTCCGTCCGTCCGTATGTCACAGCCACTTTATTCCGAAACTATTAGGACTACACAGTTAAAACTTGGTAGGTAGATGTATTATATTAACCGCTTTACGATTTTTGTACAAAAA
>NWSH02000150.1:6684409-6702718 GCA_002382865.2 Heliothis virescens
CTGTCTGTCTGTCCGTCCGTCCGTATGTCACAGCCACTTTATTCCGAAACTATTAGGACTACACAGTTAAAACTTGGTAGGTAGATGTATTATATTAACCGCTTTATGATTTTCGTACAAAAAAAAAAAAAAAATTTGGGGGGGCTCCCCATACATGAAACTGAAACTAAAATTATTTTTTTTCATCAAACCTATACGTGTGGGGTGTCTATAGATAGGTCTTAAAAAATGGTTTCTAAAACCATTATATCCTAAAGTCAATCATTTTAGAGTAAGACACTCCCAAAGTGCCAAAATGTGTGTCCCCCCCCCTGTAATTCTTAAACTACCAAAGTGAAAAATCTGAAAAAAATATATGTTATAGATCTCAATAAAAACTACCAACCAAAATTGGTTTGAACAAGATACNATTATTTTTTTTCATCAAACCTATACGTGTGGGGTGTCTATAGATAGGTCTTAAAAAATGGTTTCTAAAACCATTATATCCTAAAGTCAATCATTTTAGAGTAAGACACTCCCAAAGTGCCAAAATGTGTGTCCCCCCCCCTGTAATTCTTAAACTACCAAAGTGAAAAATCTGAAAAAAATATATGTTATAGATCTCAATAAAAACTACTAACTAAAATTGGTTTGAACAAGATACGGTCAGTGGTTTTTGAGATATAGCACTTTTTCAGTAACCGCAAATTAAAACTTTGTTTTGGCTAATTTTAGGTAATAAGTACGTTTATTTTTCATAGATTATGGAACGGAATCCTTCGTGTGCGGGTCCGACTCGCACTTGGCCGGTTTTTTATTTATTATATCGATCACGTAAAACAATGATACCAATTGAAACAAAAGCACATCATTCAACAATATAACGTCTAGGTATTTCATCAACTAGTTTTTCAACTAAAACAAAAGAAAGAACAAAAAGACATTTCTAAACAAATAACCTTAGTTTTACTAAACTTTGTATCTCAACTTATATTGGCCAAATTCTCTCGAGTACTGTACAGACACCAGCACATCAAGTTACCACATTCTATCACATTTCTGTAATAGATTTTCAACCTTGTCACAATAGCGGAAGGTTAATATTCAATTGGTAAAATTTGATAGATTCGTATTCGTTGCCCTGCTGTTGTCTGTACTATGTAATCACAAGTTTTGCGAAGACATTTGATCAAAGAAAATGTGAACTTTTTTTATATGGGTGTAGCGTGAGGGAGTGTCAGACTTTTACTGACTAAAACCCACCGTGTTCTTTCTTGAGCCCTTTGTGTACCTGGGCCGCGGTAACTCGCGCGAACAATCCCGCAGCCCCGGCAGGCTCTGGCCCTAGTGGGCCCCGCTGGGGTTTGCTAATTCTCTTTGAGGAACGCGCCTCCAACACGTTATAGAAATCTATACATATAATAAAACAGTTAAAAAATCGTGTCTGTACATAAATGTAAATATTTTTACAAAACAAAATATGTAGGATTATTAAGAAATGAAAAAAGAATAAGAAAAAAAAATGTCTGTTTGAAAGTTTGTCTTTTTGCACACGCTAATCTCAGGAACCACTGAACGGATTTTGATGAAACTTGGCAGACATATAGCTTATATATCGTAATAGCATATAGGCTACTTTCTATCCGGGTGCGGGAAATAGTTCCATCGGGAAGCAGGCGAAGCTGGCGGAAGCTAGTTAGCAATAAGATAGATGTATGAAAAAACAATGCCAAAACAATGTTGAAAGTAATATGTATAAGCTTTTTCAAACCAATTAAATGTTTCGTTTGTAGATATACGGTACTTGGACTTTGAAACTATTCAGACAATACCTTACTTCATTATATCTGAAAGTTTGTTTGGTTTTTCATGATTAAACTCAAAGGATATATGCTATATATGGGATATATGATGGATAAATGCTATTCAGCTTAAATTAAAAACTAATTAATGTATATTTTTTACTGAATTAATGCCTTTCAATGTGGACCAGACCTAATATCCGCCGAATGGCTTTACTGCGGTCTAATTCGAATATGTTCTCGAGCTATGCGCTTCACTCAAACTGTTTATTGGTCATAACATAACGCTCTTTACGGCTCTGTGTATAAGCAGAGATCGTAAATTGGGTAACTGCTCTATTGGTCGCACTGTCGACTGCCATGCATGAGGTCCTGGGTTCGATTCCTCTGTCGGGAAAAACAAAATGCATTGATTCAAAGAAAACTGAAAACAGCACTTTTTGAACGTCAAAATTACATGAGACAGCCCGCCTTTCACCACTTCCTATGTGTTTTTGCTGGGAAGAAGAAGTGGCGCAACATACTCCCCAGCAACACATGTCTGTCTGTTAGATTTTTTTCTGAAATTGCTTTGTGCGTTTTAGAAACTCTCATAAAGCAGCCAGAATCTGGAAGTTGGTGATGTTACGCCTTCTCGGAGGGCATGAAAAGCCGGTGTTCTGTCCGGTGTCCGATGAATGCTACTCAGTAGCAGTTGTAGCAATTTCATATCAGAAGCCGTCAGGTGGATTTGAGAAAACTCTGACACCAGAGCTTGTTAGATTTATTAAACTTGCAGCTCATTTGATAAGTAAGAGAAATTGGGCGCGGTCTCTTGTACAATAATATAAGCTTATATATAACCTTTCGCCAGCAGCTTTACCCGTGGCGCGTGGGAACTACTCAGAACACTCGGATAAAAAGTAACATAAGATTATCTGTGTACCATATTTCATTAAACTCTGTTTTGGCATAAAAGCACGACAGACTGGCAGAGTTTCTTTCGCATTTACAATACTGAATTACGGAATGACGATTGACTAAACTGACTAACTATAGCATCCAAACCAATTCACGGGCAAAAGCTAGTTACTAAATAAATAAGTTCAAAACAAATTTCCCAATATTTTTTAAACCACCACTAAAAAAAACTTTTTCAAACGAAATCCTCTAGTAAAAAATCGAACAAAAAGCTCTCACTTAAGAATATCTCAGCTTTCAAGCGTAAATAAATGAAATGAGTTTCTTTTAAAACTGTTTATTTCGGCTAAAAGACGTGGATTTAACCAATTGTTAGCGGTTAAGTAATAGGGTAATAAATAATTGCCCGAAGCCCAAGTTTACCGACAACATAAACGTCGGTTTTTCTCAAAACAACCGTTTATGAATTGATCATTCGTTGGTGCTGTTGATAGTTGCTATCAGTCAGTCATGCCTTAAAAAATTACAGCTGTCAACTGCATAAAAGACTAAAGATTAAAAATAAAATAAGTCATTTATTCAAAGTAGGCTGAAAATCAGCATTTTTTAAACTCAAGTTTACAAAAGACAGCTCCAAAAACGCCCGTCCTTCACCACTTCATATGTCAACCACAGCCAATATGAATCAGCTATCTAGATGGCAACATACTCAACGACTGGTTCAAGGATTTTGGAAACGTTGGCAAACAGAGTACCTGTCGCGCCTCAACCAAAGAAACGAACTCCTCAGCAAAGGTGGCACTAATACAATGAATTACTAAATTCAGGTTGAAAAATAAACAGTTGTTTTAAAAAAACTGGCGTTTGTGTTTACGGTGCAATTGGACCCAAGACTGTTCAAATGAACGTTTTAAAGGTTTTTAAATAAGCTTTAAGTAATGTAGGGCGTCCTTTATCGGTAGCTTGGATTGAACGTTAAATATAGACACTTCAAGTCGATAAATTATTTGGTTATAGAAAATACAAATGAATAGAAAAATCGTTGTTCATATATTATGGCGCTGTCTACTATCATAAAGTGCGAAACGTTCATGATTATAGGTAGGAGAGGATACATGGCAAGTGCATGTAAATTATCTAAGATAGTTAGGTATTGAGGTACAGACGACAGCAGGTCAACGTATACATTTATACAAATCTGTCAAATTTTACCAGTCAAAAATTAACCTACCCCCATTGTGATGAGGTTGAAAATCTATTGCAGAAATTTGACAGATTGTGGTAACTTGATGTACTGTTGTCTGTACATAATATATACTCGATTTCGCGTCCATTCCCTCCTTAATTCTTTGAAACCAAGAATACAAAACTGTATTAACTTCTATTGAAATTTATGAAACCAAAAAAAAAAATACCAGAAATTACAAATCCAAAGTTTCCACAATTAAAATTTTACTCAAAGTGAACAGAAATAAAAACCGGCCAAGAGCGAGTTGCACTCGCGCACGAAAGGTTTCGTACCATTATCTATGAAAAAAATGAACGTATATCTATTATCTACCTACAACTAGCCAAAATACAAACATTTTTCGGACAGCAAAAAATAACTTTGTTTTTTTTCATACAAATATATGAATAACAAAATTATAATTTGCGGTTTCACACGTTTATTGTATGGGCATCCCTTAACATTTTTTTTTAATTTTTAGGGTTACAGTTTACGGATTTGGGTACGGATCCCTTAGAGCTCCCGCACACTGCAGACTTTTAGTCGGCCGATAGTTTGTTCGGGCTCATAAATCAATATGAAGATGAATGGTAGTATGCAAATTACAATGATGAAGTTTTTTGTCGGTATAAGACGTACTGAAAACTTCAATTGGATTGGCAATTTTCTTTAAAAAAAATATTTTGTCTACCATCGGACCGACTGTCGGCCGACTGTTTAGTCTGCAGTGTGCGGGAAGCCTTAAAGTACCAGAAATTACAAATCCCCAGTTTCCAAAATTAAAATTTTACTCAAAGTGAAAAGAAAAAAGAATGAAATACAAAATGAATCCAAAATGACTTTCTCATTAATACGAATTGAAAGTTATTGGACCATAAATTAACTTAGAACGTGACGTCATAGATTACAATTTGTTCGCGTAATTAATTTAGCGGCTATCTCTTAGGTTTGTTCGGTTTTACGATAACTTTGATGTTTCGGAATGGAGGTTTAAAAGGGCATTATTTATGGGCAAATGATGGATCTTGATATGTTTAACTTATATTTTATGACTGGCTCTTCCCCGCGGTTTTGCTCGCGTTCCGAGATAATTTCTTCCGATACCCGGATAAAGTAGAGCCTATGTCACTCGGGGATAGTCTAGCTTTCCAAGAGTAAAAGAATTTTTAAAGTCCGCTCAGTAGTTTCGAAGGTTCAGATGACAGTATACGAATCTGCCAAATTTTACCAATCAAACATTAACTTTCCACTATTGTGATAAGGTTGAAAATCTATCGCAGAAATTTGTCAGATTGTGGTAACTTGATGTGTTGACAATCTGGCGCTGTCTGTACAAACAAACAATATTAGCCAACTAGTCAAGATTACGACAAATATAAATTAGGAATTTAAGGCACATGGACTTGGAGACCATAGGTTTTCCATGCGCCTACCAACCCAAAAACTCCTATAATACAAAACATTTTTAAAAATCATCAATTAGTCATTAAAATTACCCAACTAATAATCACAACAAAAAATCTATTTTTACTCCACATTAAATGATATCGTCTTTTAAACTCGTTTATTTGCAAATCACTCGTTAAAATCTAGGCATTATGTATCCAAGATGGCCGATTGCCATGCATGGAGTTACATCGCCAAGGGAAATCTGCCTGCCTTTGACTACCCTCGTATCTGTTACATATTGAGTTTAATCGAGCGCCTTGTGTAATTTCTAGAATTATCGTTAGGAATTTAAAAATATGCAGCGGCTTCTTCTTATCGAGTGAGCTTTTTTTTGTAGATGGGAAATCATCAGATGACCCCTCCCGCTGTAGTGACAGCGTAAGGAAGTGTCAGACTTTTACTAACTAAAATCCACCGTGTTCCTTCGGGAGTCTTTTGTGTGCCAGGGCCGCGGTAACTCCTTTGAACAATCCCGCAGCCCCCGGCAGGTTATCGAGTAAGCTGCAGGTTTAATCACCTAACAGGCTCTGTCAGAGTTTTCTCAAATCCGCCTGATGGCCTCTGACGTGGAATTATAACCACGACTGCTACTGAGTAGCATTTGAGGACGCCGGCTTTACGAGCCCTCCCAGGCACGGGGGTGCAGGTTATTTTACCAAAGAGCTCGTGGTTAAGTAACTGCCACACGAATGTATTGATCATACGGATAGGCAACACATGATGCGGTCGATCCAAGGATGCGTGACTATCTGTCGTGATGAGGTCCTCCGTGCTTAGAAAGGCACATCAAATTGGCGGGCCGTCAAATTCCGACTGAACATCTTTGGCAGTTGTTACTGGTAGTTAGGAGCCAAAAAGTTTGACTACCAGTCTTACCAAGGGGCATCATGATAAAAAAAAGATTAAAATTATAATTCCTGTAAAATTAAACTAATAACTGAAATTTTATTTATGCATATAAACGGAATAATTAATTAGATATAGATATTAATTTATAATATCTTATTACCGGTTTAGTGATGTCAAGAAGTAAATTTTCCCGGGATATTATGAATAAAAGATAGTATTTATCCCGGGATATTTTTTTTGCGTTTCAAAAGAAAACAAACAGTACTAAAGAGGTACGTACTAATAATGACTCACAAATCTCAAAAACTGTAATAAATAAAACTAGTAGTATACAAAACTACTTTAAGCACTTCCATGCTACATAAATCCTAACTAACATTATTGAATAACTTTCTGCCAGCGGTTTCAACCGCATCCCGTGAGAACTACTTCGTGTATAATATCAGTATAGATAATTACTCCTACACGTACCTAACTTCTGTCTCAATTAATCACCAACTTAAACTTAATTACACAGTACAAATTTAGCCCACATTCTTAACTTAGCCACTTAATCTCAATATCTTCCACAATCTTGCCATTAGAGCACGGTCATTTCCCGGGACGATATCATCGTTAATCCCGGGAAGGCGGGAATCCCGTGATTTTCAGGCACGGCACAACACTGCCTAGGGGAATTCCTCTGGTAATTACTATGGTAATACGAATCATGAATATTAAAAGTAACCTTGTGTTAGATTAAGTTATCTTAGAGAGGTAGATTGAAGAGACATAGGTTTTGCGATGTTGGGTAATTTTGAGTTTGGTGGATAGAAAATCAAACATAAAGGATAATATGCATTTTTTTTAGAATAATTTATTATATTTTAGGTTCATCCTAAACCAACTAAAACAAAATTTGGTTTAGTTGAAATATAGGTAACTAGGTAGTGCTAGCCACAAAAATAAAAATCTGTTCGTAGTGTTACTTTTTAGGGTTCCGTAGCCGAATGGCAAAAAACGGAACCCTTATAGATTCGTCATGTCTGTCTGTCTGTCTGTCTGTCCGTCCGTCCGTATGTCACAGCCACTTTATTCCGAAACTATTAGGACTACACAGTTAAAACTTGGAATGTAGATGTATTATATTAATCGCTATACGATTTTTGTACAAAAATAAAAAAATAATAATATTAGGGGCGGCTCCCCATACATGAAACTGAAACTAAAAATATTTTTTTTCATCAAACCTATACATGTGGGGTGTCTATGGATAGGTCTTAAAAAATGGTACTGAGGTTTCTAAAACCACTTTTTCCTAAAGTCAATCATTTTAGCGTAAGACACTCCCAAAGTGCCAAAATGTGTGTCCCCCCCCCTCTAATTCTTAAACTACCAGAGTGAAAAATCTGAAAAAAATATATGTTATAGATCTCAATAAAAACTACCAACCAAAATTGGTTTGAACAAGATACAGTCAGTNAAAAATGGTACTGAGGTTTCTAAAACCACTTTTTCCTAAAGTCAATCATTTTATCGTAAGACACTCCCAAAGTCCCAAAACGTGTCCCCCCCCCCTCTAATTTTTAAACTACCAGAGTGAAAAATCTGAAAAAAAATTATGTTATAGATCTCAATAAAAATTACCAACCAAAATTGGTTTGAACAAGATACAGTCAGTAGTTTTTGAGATATAAGTCTTTTTCAGTGACCGCAAATTATAACTTTGTTATTCATATATTTCTATGAAAAACAAACACAAAGGAACGGAACCCTTCGTGTGCGAGTCCGACTCGCACTTGGCCGGTTTTTTACTTAATTCAATTGTCAATTTGTTGCAAATAATTTTAACATGCCTTTTTAACCGACTTCCAAAAAAAAGTAAATTATCAATTCGACCGTACACATTATTTATTTTTTTTTAGTAGAAGCACAGGTACTAGTTCAGGCAAATGGCATAATATCATAACTTTTGCGAAATTAAGCAAATTGTTGTGTTCTGTTTAATTATTTAACTAATTCAAAAATGTCTACCAGCCCTGTTGCCTTAATGACTCTTAAAAACCCACACATATTTCTAAGATAAAAATATAAACATTTAAATAAAAATGCCTGTATCTCTCTATTACTTTCTACATTCGTGTAAAATACTGTTTTAGACCGAGAAAACACAGATGGGACATTGTTTAATAAAAATAAAAACAAAAGATAATCTACATTGTACGAATGTTTTAAATTAACACTGAAAAATTCGTTGCATTTCATTGTGTGGGGAATCTTTTACTAGACCGCAAATATTTTAGGGTTACCTAAGACACGGCCTTTTTTATATATATCGATGGGAAATCATCTGTATGGCCCCTCTCGCAGTGGGTGACAGCGGAAGGGAGTGTCAGACTTTTACTGACTAAAACCCACCTGGCAAGGAACTCCCTTCGGGAGCCCTTTGTGTGCCAGGGCCGCGGTAACTCTTTCGAACAACCCGCAGCACCTAAGACAAGGCCTTGTGAAGATATTTTAGAATCTGGCATACATAGAAAGATTTATTTTGACGCTAGATTGCGCCCGCGGTTTTGACCGCGTCCCGAGGATACTACTTAGACCGGATTAAAAGCCAGAAAAAAATAACATATTACTCCGATGTGTAATCTATATGGCCGTCAAGTTTCATCCAAATCCTGTTTCCGCGTAACAAATACAGACTCAGACTTTTCCCTTTTTAGGGTACCCAAAGGGTAAACCTGTCTGTCTGTCTGTCCGTCTGTCTGTCTCCACGATGTATCTCATTAACCGTGATAACTAGAAAGCTGAAATTTTCACAAATGATGTATTTCCATTGCCGCTATAACAACAAATACTAAAAATAAAAAAAATATATTAATGGGGGTCCCCATACAATAAACGTACGGAACCCAACTCGCACTTGGCCGGTTTTTAATATTAGAGTAATTAAAAATACTACCTATTATAATTGTCATACAACTATTATTAGTTGTAGGAAAAACGATTTAACTAGAGACCAAACGAGAGAATATTTTGCTACAAAATTATATTTTAGCAGCTACGGAACCCAACGCAACAAACAAGTATTCCGTTTTTTTTTTATTTTATTTGTCCAGAATATTTGCATTCTACCCTCTGTAGAATAGTAGAAGTATGCACTCTGAGGTTCCGTAAAAAGGTTTTGGTTAAATGCACTCAAAGCATGCACTTTTGTTTTATATTTTTGGACAATTCTTTAATTATTATCTTAAGTATCTTGTATTTACACATTACTCGTTTACTGTGGATTTCAGTAATCTATCTATCGTTCGATTTGGTTACAAGAGATTGGAATTTGACGTCAGCACAAGTATGAGGCTAATGTCAAAATTTAATCTCTAGTAAGCAAATCGACAGATGGATAAGATATTGCAATCTAAAATTAGATTAATGGGAACTGACTAATATCCTATGCTACTACGCTAAAAATGTATTTCGTACAAACACAACAGAAAGTATTATTTTGTATGAAAGCCAGTACGAATATTTTCTGGCATCAATCAATTTGTTTTAATTGGTAGAGTTTTTACCGGGAATGCTGTCTGAGTGCGTTTGCTTTAATTAAAAGAGAACCAATGATTTTAAATAACAATATTTTGATACAGTTTTTTATTGAATTATTATGTTGCTATATAGGGTTAGGTGGACATGAGTAACGATGTGTCCTATATAAGCAATCTGAATGCGAACGCGAAGAGGTGCAATGCGACGCGAAAACAATATACAGTTGATTTTATTTTAAGGTTATTTAATAGGCATGTGCCGTGGCGAGCACGTAGCACGGTGTACCACATTGAAGTCGCTGCAGATCGCTTCGCGTACGCGTTGATTCGCACTCGCAGGACGCACCCTGATTATATTCCAAATGTATGTAAGAATCGCTGTTCTCCTTACTAAACGGTATTGAATAGGCAGTTTAACTACAGTCAAATAATTTCATCTGCCTAGGCTTTTCCCAACTACGTTGGGGTCGGCTTCCAGTCTTACCGAATGCAGCTGAGAACCAGTGTTTTACATGGAGCAACTGCCTGTCTGACTCCACAACAGTACCCGGGCAATTTGGATCCCTGGTAAGACTGTGTTGTCAGACTTTCTGCTTTGACAACCGAACGACTGTCAAAGATGTTCAAATGACAGCCGGGACCCACCAGTTTATCGTGTCTTTCGAAACACCGAAGAACTCGTTATGACAAGATGGTCACCCATCCACGGACCGACCGCGCCAAGCGTTGCTTAACCTTATGATCGATCGATCCGCGCGGCTTTGACTTAGCCGCAAGCTCTACAGTCAAATAATGTACGGGTTCTTTATGCAAGAAAAAAATAGACCCAGAAATAAATCAAACCAACTACACCGTTCCTCTTTGTCAAGTTGTCAATACAAGACAGAGCATTTTAAAATAAATGGGATTCAAAAATCAGAATGAAAGCCCCACAATAATTGATGAGTCCGTGTTTGCGAAATTCCATTTGTGGGAGACAATTTTTTTGCACCGTCATTTATTAAATTACCAAAATTTCGGGCGACTAATTTATTTGGTTTTTGTTACACCGCGGTGTAATATTTTCTCGAATGAGAAAAAAAGAACTTTTTTTTCAATTCAAATCAGTACCAAAAGTAGCAGTCGTAACAAAAGACAGCTTTAAAACGCCCGCCCTTCACTACTGTCTTGGTGTATTTGCTGGGAAGTCGCAAAAACCCTTCTGCAGTTTTTTTAGGGTTCCGTAACTAAAGGGTAAAACGGGACCCTATTACTAAGACTTCGTTGTCTGTCTATCTGTCTGTCTCGCTAAAAGCTGAAATTTTCACAAATGATGTATTTCCATTGCCGCTATAGCAACAAGTACTACAAGTATAGCAGTAAGACAACAAGCGAGTCCAACTCGCACTTGGTCGGTTTTTTTCTTACGCAACGCTAAAGGGTTTTGAAAAGATTAAAGGATTCTGAAATACTGGCAAGCTTGGACAATCGGAATAAACATCGGACTTGATAAGCTAAATATTCTGCAAACATCTGTTACAGTATTACCGCATCTTTTGTGCAGTCGACAACTTCACCGACAGCAGCTGTCAACTCCATCAAAAAACGGTCAGACTACCTGTATCACAAATATATTTTTTCCCTATAATAGCAACTATTCGACCAGAAACAAATCGATACCTACGATTCGATGGCCGGAATTTCCGTGGTATCGGTAGTCCGATATGACAGATATTTCTTATCGGCCTTTCACACCCGGTTCACGTCGACAAAACAATAAATTCGTGTATGTAAATGTTTACATGTTATGGTGAACGCATATCTATAGGAGCGAAACGCGAGGAACATACTAATATTGTGGTTCTGATTTTGGACTTTTTAGGAATCCGTACCCAAAGGGAAAAACGGGACCCTATTGAGTACTAAGACTTGGCCATTCCGCTTTCCACCTGTCTGTCTGTCCGTTTCTCAACAGGCTGTATCTCGTAAACCACGATAGTTAGAGAGCTGTTTTTTTACAGATGATATACCTATTTATGTTGCAGTTTTAATAACAAATACTAAAAACTATAATAAAATACAAATCTAAAAGATACTTCTGCAAGTAAGAGTACTCACATAGCGTTTAAATTCTGAACAAAAAAATAAAAAGCAAAATACGGTGTGACACGCGGTCACCAAAAAATATGTTTCACTTTACAAACCCACTTTTTGTTTTTGGACCAAAATAATTAGAACGCGTTGATTACAGCAGGGATAATCAAAGAGAAAAACATAATTACGGCGGAATAATGTACACAACAAACAAACAAACGGTGACACAATTTGAGAAGGCAGATTTATATCTAAAAATGAGGGGACCAAAGCCTGAGTCAAACAAGATTTTGTATTAGACATTGGATTATGCATGACTAGCTCCTGCTAGCGGTTACACCCGCGTCCCGTGAGAATTACTCGGCGCACCCGGATAAAAAGTAGCTTATAGCCTTCCTCGATAAATGGGCTATCTAACACTGAAAGAATTTTTCAAATCGGACCAGTAGTTCCTGAGATTAGCGCGTTCAAACAAACTCTTCAACTTTATAAAATTAGTATAGATTATTTCATGGACTGTCTTATTGGACTGGCCGGTTTTACTCGTATTTATATTTTTCATGGACTATTCTATCAAATCAGAAGACTGATATTCAACTACAAAAATTAATACTACTGGATCACATTGCTATATCACAAGAGGTATATTTTCTCATATCATTCCACGTTGGAAAGTTATTGGTAACGCATGGAAAGCCATATTTATTATTAGTTAGGAACGGGCCGTATGTGTGATGAGATGCAATCATATCGCACTTCCAATATGTTGGTTTGTTTACACTGTGTTGTACGATACGTCAAAATTATTTGAAGATATTGCTAGGTAGGGGCAGGTGATATCGTGCTAATAGAATGTGTTCACGCGAAGAGATTCAGGTATAGCACTATTAGAACGCGTTTTTGCAATCATCGCAGATGCGCGCGAATGTTAGTCGTATGAACGCGCGATCAAACATATTGAACGCGAATCGGTGTCCTAACTGACAATCACACGATGCTCTTCTGTAACACTTGCGTTCTATGTATTAGGACAATGCCTTAAACCTACACTCATTATTTTGTTTTAATATTTGCAGATCATCCCCTATTATGAAAAATGTCTTTATTTATATATTTTTTATTGATATTTGGCACTTCATCCAAAATTAATCAACAGATATATTAGTATACTTAGATACTCTACATGCTTTATATTTCCTCCCCTGAATATTTCCTCTGAGAAAATGTAGCTATTGCTAGAATCTTACTACATGGTTACAGTACCCGCACACTGCAGACTTTTAGTCGATCTATAATTGTCTTGGGCTCATAAGTCAGTATTAAGATGAATTCGAATTAACTTTTCGCATTACAACAGTCAGGTATTTAGCCGGTGTATAACCGACTAAAAACTTTGATTGGATTCACGAATTCCTTAAACAAACATTTTTTTTTCTCATTATCACACCCAATAATAATAATCATTTATTTGCGTATATAAGGTACAGAAGGTTGACAACATAGATAAAATTGATCTCTTATTCTGCCTCTAATTTTGGCGTGCAAATGTAAAACATATTGGTTTAAATTAAATATTGATTATAAGCATGCACTGATTCATTACACAAATTTATGTTCCATTAAAATTGTATTGTTAAATTAAAAAAATAAAATAAAAGAATGTCAGTACATAATGATATATATCAGAACAACTGTCGGCCGACTGTTTAGTCTGTAATATGCGGGAACGCTTAATCCATCATTTTTAGGTACAAATATATCAAGATATAACAATGGAAACCGACCCAGGTTTTATAGTCATACAGCGAAGGAAAGGTAGCGGTATCCGACTTGATTCAAATTGGTCCGCCCACGGCTGAATAAAATATTGCCATATTACATATATTTATTTTTAGAAAGGGTCTAGGAAACATAAATTACACTGGCAATGATAGATTAGAGATATTAATTCTAGGCTGGAAACTATTTCGAGGTAAAAAATATGAGGCGGTCTTTAGAAACAATTTTTCTCAGGGTTCACTCGCTTCCCAGAAAAGCTTCTTCCCGTAAATATAGCCTATTATATCATTCGAAAATAGTGTAGCTTCCCAATAGTGAAAGAATTTTTCAAATAGGTTCAATAGATTTTAAACCGTTTTTTTTTAGTAGCCTTTTTTATCATCCCACTGCTGGGCACAGGCCTCCTTTCACACATAGAAGGATTGAGCATTAATCACCACGTGCGCTCAATGTTTTCCTTCATCTTTTATCAGCCATTGGTGTCTAAGACATACTAAGAAAGTACATACAAAACTCCGAAACTTCTTACAATTCAAATGTAACTGTCGAAACTATGATATTTGGCAATAAAAAGTTTTTTACAGTTACATTTAAATTGTAAGAAGTTTCGGAGTTAAACAAGGACATCAGAAATTACTTTGTGGGATATTATAACCGCCAATCATAAGATCACGCCTCATATTGAATGTTAACTTAGGTAAAACATGAAAAAACCATTTTATATTTAAATTTCCCGCTTCTAGTGGACGCATTCACCTTTAGTATCCTAATGTCAAAATAGTTTGGAAACATCTAGGTACAGACGACAGCACATCAAGTTACCACAATCTGTCAAATTTCTGCAATCGATTTTCAACGTTATCATAATGAAGGAAGGTTAATGTTTGACTGATAAAAATTGACAGATTCGTATACGTTGACCTGCTGTCGTCTGTACATAATGAGTGTTAAAGCAATTTCTTAAGTGTGTTATTTTTTGAGGCGTTACGTTGTAAAGAACTTTTCTTTATTTTTTCTTTCTATACATTATTTTCTTGTATGTTTTTTCAATAGCCTTTCAAAAGCCTCCAATCTTTTTTCCCATTTTCCCGTTAAAATATTTTGAGAAAACCTAAAATACATTTTCTTTTGTATTTTTTAAGCTTTTGGTAATCAATCTTGTAGCTTATGCCTTTGTAATTTCATATTTGGCACATAAAAAGCCAAGTAATAGTTGTCAATTGTGTGCCTAGCCTTTTCTCAGTTATGTCAGGGTCGGCTTCTAGTCTAACCGGATGCAATTGAAACCAGTGTTTTACATGGAGCGACTCCCAACAACAACCCAGTTACCCGGGCAACCCGATACTCATTGGTAAGACAGGTTGTCAGACTTTCTGGCTTCTGACTACCCGTAACGACTGCTAAAGATAGTCAAATAACACCCGGGACCCAGTAGATTATCATGCCTTCCGAAACTCAGAAGAACTCTTTATGACAAGATGGTCACCTATCCACGGACTGACTGCACCAAGCGTTGCTAAACTTTATGATCGATCAATCCGCATGGCTTTGACTTACTGCAATAAAAATAATATTATTGTTTGTTTTGTATCTGACGTTATGAATGACCTTTATTTGGCTTCGATGACCCAATACGGCTAATAGAATTGTGTTCTGCTAGTTACGTAGGGAAAGCTATGCCATATTTCATTTGGCCTCTATCAGAATATTTTTCAAATCGTTAATTTGGAGTTTCACAATTTTTTAATTGCTTTTTTCAAGTCTTTATGGGATTCCGAAGGTATGTTAATAAAAGTCTATTATTTTTTTATAACTCGGTATCATCAAGTAATTTTACCTGTATGTAGTTTGTTTGAGAAACAATATTTTTCTTGCTTTTTGAAAAAAAAATTGTAGGTATAAGAATATTTCTATAGCACACCACACAACACATTACATCTTCAAGTATAAAACTAACCTAAAACTGTGTGCAAGTTCTCAAATTCCATCCTCATGATCGATCATCAATGGACATTAATTATTTTGTAAATATACACTTTTTGGATAATGTCCATACATTACTGTGTGCATACAAGCATATATAAGTAATCGCTTGGATGGTGCAAATCTCGTTGTGACAGGAATGAATCAATCTTGATTGATTGAACTTGATAGTACAATAGCCTCGTCGGTCTAGTTGTCGCATAGCCGATTGCTGTGCACGAAATCTCGGGTTCGATTCCGAAATCGGTTTGTGGGTTTTAGAAACTTTTACAAAGCAGCCCGGAGTTGGAAGTTGGTGATTGATACACCCGTCGGATCGGAGAGCACGTTAATGTCGGTCCTGCGCCTGAGCTCTCTCCGGTCGTGTCGGATTGCCGTCCCATCGGGTTATGAGAGTGAGGGAATAGGGAGTGCACCTGTGTCTGCGCAAATGCTTGTGCACTATAATATGTCCTGCGCAGCTGGCTGATCTCCTTATATGAGAACAGCCATCCTGGCCGACAATCGGTCTTGGATGCCATAAAATATGGTTGAAATCCCGTTGTGACAGGATTGAATCAATCGTGATTGATTGAACATGATAGTACACATTGGTTAGGAGTGCGGAGTGAACACGAATCTGAAACTAATCTCTGATTATCATAAGCTTAGATAATGTTGCCAGTTAGACTGGACGACCCCAATGTAGTTGGGAAACGGATAGACGGATGCTGAATATAATTAATTTAATTTTATATGTACAGACGACGATAGGTCAACATACTCGAATCTGTCTAATTTTACCTTCCACTATTGTGATAAGGGTGAAAATCTATTGAAGAAATTTGACAGATTGAGGCAGGTTGATGTGCATGTAAATATTACTGAAATCCGGCGGGGCCAGAGCCTGCCTGTTTCAGTTACCGCGGCCCTGGTATACAGAGGGCTCAAGAAGGAACACGGTGGGTTTTAGGGCCGCCGTACACGGACTGCTCGAGCAGTTAGCGGCTGAGTGAAATACACGGACCGCTCGAAGGGTCGGCGTCGACTGCTTGAGCTGTCGGTTGTTGACTGCTCGAGCTACGACCCAACTGCTCGAGCAGTTGATCTTCTAAACAGACGCCGCGAGGCCGCAAAGGGCGGGGGGGAGAGGGAAGTCGGAGAGCTGTCGACTGCTCTAGCGCAGTCAACGGCTCGAGCAGTCGGTGTATGCCTCGCAACCGCTCGCGAGCGGTCGACGGCACGATGGAATTTCATCATGCAGTTGACGGCTTGAAGCGGTCGCGACTGCTCGAGCAGTCGTGTGTACGGCAGCGAATGAATGACTATAGTTCACTGCGCGGTCGCGGCTTTAAGCAGTCGGTCTCAACTGCTTGAAGCAGTCCGTGTACGGCGGCTCTAANGAGCGGTCGACGGCACGATGGAATTTCATCATGCAGTTGACGGCTTGAAGCGGTCGCGACTGCTCGAGCAGTCGTGTGTACGGCAGCGAATGAATGACTATAGTTCACTGCGCGGTCGCGGCTTTAAGCAGTCGGTCTCAACTGCTTGAAGCTGTCCGTGTACGGCGGCTCTTAGTCAGTAAAAGTCTGACACTCCCTCACGCAGGCATCCACAGCGGGAGAGGTCATTTGATTGATTTCTCATGATGATTTCTCATCAACAAAAAAATTGTCACTAATTTAATAACTATTTCTTTCGTTTATTCTCGTAGGTGTTCCATCCCACATAATCTGTGCTAGTTAATCAGTATCGAAAGTCCAGCTAATTATCTACAGGCTTTGAATTTCAGTGGCCGATATTGATGACGTCATTCGATGTATTATCGACATTAATATCAACGGTATCATGTCAATGTGTTGTAGTGGGAAGTTACCTGTTTTGGACAGTTATTTAATCAAAACTTTGTATGATAGTACTGGCTTTGTCACGCGGTTTTGTTCGTGTTCTGTGAAGTTTTTGTTTTTGAAGTAAGAATTATATTATCCCGACTTTACCAAAGTGTTACAAGAAGTTCTAAAAAATACTTTAAGAGACTTACTATAAGCAACTTTCGATATAATTACATTTGCAATTTTATCGTACGTTAATTACGTAAGCTGTACAGTGAAAGGCCGGCCCTACTACTTATTTACAAAGGTATACCTTAGAATCTATGGCTTAGATAAATGAAAAGTCAACCTAGTTGCACGATTCCAAAGAGTTGTTCTCATGGAGAAGGACCGGCAAGAAAACCCATGAATACTCGGCAGTAAAACATCTATAAATAAATCCTTCTCAATGGCTATATTTCCAAAATCAGACGGTGTATATGTTGTGGTCCGAATGATAAATTGTGCCTTATACATAATGTCGGTCATTATGAAAAATGCCCAATCTGAGAGAGCAATTTAATAATGTTCATTCAAATAATCAAATTGACCGGGCACTCTACATATTGTACATCGCCCTTTGGGCAGAGTAATACACACAAATTTAATTAGTAATTTTTCATTTTTATTGTTACTTAAAATAAACTAAATGTTTAACAATTTAAGTAATCAGTCAGATTTTGTAAAGCTTGGAACGTCATTGAGGTAAATTCAGTTTTTTGCAGCAGGCATGATTTCTGCCACGGCTCCGGCGCTGCGGGGCTCCGGCGGTCCCACGCGAGTTTATCGTCGCAGATAGGTCTAACGCCCACCACCGCAGCTTCGGCTTGCTGGCCGGCGCTGCCGGCCAGCCTCAGCCGCGGTGGCGAGTGTTACAACCACCTGCTCCT
>NWSH02000150.1:6702743-6716725 GCA_002382865.2 Heliothis virescens
CAGCAATTCGTTTCTGTCATTAAAACCTAACTTTCAGCTAATATTCTAGGATATATATTTTTTGGACAATTCGCTTACAATGCAAAACTAAACACAAACAATAGCGCCCGCCGCACGAGCCGCATGCTGAATAGCGGTCTCTGATTGGTCAAACCGTGTCACGCGTTCTTCCCTCCCCGCACCGCGTCAAATTTTGCTTTATTATCAAATTGCCCAAATGTCATGTAGCAATATAAAAATGACCGTGCAATGTGATAAATAATGAAGTTTAGATAGTAATTAATCACTCAGCCCGATAGAGCTAAACATTATTCATAATGCTCGCACATTATGAATAATGCCCGCATTAATCACCTAGTCCATAACATATATAACACGATTATTTGGGTCAACAAATAATTCAATTCATAGGCCTTTGACCGGCGAATAGCGTTCATATCTGCTTAACCTATACGAAATGTAATGCCAAATGTCGTGTGGGGTAGGATTTCGTGTTTTCGGAAGCGATTTTTGAGATACGCGAATAAATGTAATCGAATTTATAATCACCAATTGTGAAAGTATGTACCTACATGATTTTCTTCATGTAATGCTGGCAAAAAGATTTTTAATATATACTAGCTGATTCCCGCGGTTTCACCCGCATTGGGGGCAACTTTTTTTATCATTATGTTTCTCCTCCTGGCTATTACACGACAAAAAACCGACCAAGTGCGAGTTGGACTCGCGCACGAAGGGTTCCGTAAAAATCCGTTCCGTTCCGTATGAAAAATGAACGTATCTTTTACCTACAACTAGCCAAAATACAAATATTGTTCGGCAGCAAAAAATAACTTTGTTTTTCATACAAACAATGTTAGTATTTGTTGTTATAGCAGCAACGAAAATACATCATTTGTGATAGACAGACAGACAACGAAGTCTTAGTAATAGGGTCCCGTTTTACCCTTTGAGTACGGAACCCTAAAAAGAATGGAATCGGTCTAGGCGTTCAGACGTTTGAAGACCAGAAAAAATAGGGGTGATTTATAGTGGTTTCATCTGCTCTCCAAAAATCTAGGTACTTGCCGGTCCCGGATAAAAAGTAGTCTATATTTTATTTCGATACGCAACTGCTAGTTATTTCCCCGCAATTTTATCAAGAAAGCCTATGTTATTTGAAAATTGTTTACCTTTCCAACAGTGAAGGAATTACGTCATAATTACATCAAATCGATTCAGTAGTTTCTTATCCATTAGGGTACAAACTAACAAATAAACAAAAAATGTTTCCTCTTAGACAATATGAACAAAATTGACAAGTTTCATCAAAATCCAATCAGTATTTTTTTAAGTGAAAAAAGAACAAACTTCCTTACACACATACCAACTTTCACATTTATAATATTAGTAGGTTTTCAGGTAGTTCTAGGAATTGTTTCTAGTTCTAGTCCACGTTGGTTTTCCACGTGGAACGGAACGTTGGCACCACGTGTTGAACATAGTGGTTTGTCAAACGTGACGGGGTTCTCGCGAACTGGATTATGTGCAGGGTTTTAGAAAAAACTCGATTTTGATGCCTGTTTTTTTAATTTGTTTTCGTTAATAGAGATATGCTGTGTTTTGTGTGAACGTGGAGGTCTAAGTTCATTGATAACTTTATTTTTTTTCATACAACTATTTTGCTTTCGTCGTTGGGGTTATTTTAGTCGGAAGACGTCCACTGCTGGCTGTCTTCTCTCCCAAGGCTACTTTGTTTGATAAAAATCCATAGCAAACAGTGGATTGATTTATATCTTGCCTTTTTGGTTGAAATCACCAAAAACAAAGTTACGTTACCTATGTCAGAATGTCATAAGCTATATTTTATCCGGGTACGGGAAGTAGTTCAATCAGGATACGCGTGAAATCGAGGTAACGTGCTAGTTAACAATGAAGAGTTTTATTAATTACTAGCTTCTGCCAGCGGTTTCACCCGCGTCCCGTAGGAACTACTCGGCGCACCCGGATAAAAAGTAGCCTATAGCCTTCCTCGTTAAATGGGCTATCTAACTCTGAAAGAATTTTTCAAATCGCACCAGTAGTTCCTGAGATTAGCGCGTTCCAACAAACAAACAAACAAACTCTTCATTTCTAATATTAGTATAGATATATATTTTTTATTAATTAACAAAACACTATTTACTGCGCTTGCGTGAAGTAACCAATGGCGAGCTAAAGAAACTTAAATATATTTGGCGTAAACTGATTTTCAAATCCCGCTCCCGCTCCTTCTATGACCAAAACCGTAGCCTTACCTGCTATTCATGAATAAGAAGGTAAACCAAAATTTTTTATACCTCAAAACAAAAAGCAAATTGTATTGTTCTTTCGCCCTTTCTGTCAAATTGGGTAGGTACAGACGCCAGCAGGTAAACCTACCCGAAACTGTCAAATTTTACCAATCGAACATAAACCTTCCACTATTGTGATAAGGTGGAAAATCTATTGAAAAAATTTGACAGATTGAGGTAGGTTAATGTGGTGACGTCTGTTCTACATACGTTGTGTGAGAGCTCATAAATTTTATTGTTTGAATATATGCATAACATTATGATCCTGATTTTATATTGTACTAGCCGTTTTCCCGCGGTTTCACTCGCATCCCGTGGGAATTACTGCCCGTACCCGGATAAAATATAGCCTATGTCACTCGTGGATAATGTAGCTTTCGAATGGTGAAAGAATTTTTAAAATCGGTCCAGTAGTTTTTGAGCCTATTCATTACAACCAAACAAACAAACAAAGTTTTCCTCTTTATAATATTAGTATAGATTAGCTTTTGCCAGCGGTTTCACCCGCTTCCCAACAACTACTTGCCGGACCTGGATAAAAAGTAGCCTAAGTAAATCTTATGTTAATGTATAAGCTATATTACTGCCAATTTGCACCAAAATCCGTCCAGTAGTTTTTGCATGAAAAAGTAACAAATATACATTTATTTATATTTACAAACTGTCTACATCTCTTTCATTCCTATTTTCTCGTCGGAGGGCATACCTCCTCGGAAGAGATTTCTTTTTACCATTCACAATATTAGTAAGATTTTATTTATTGCGCCGTAAAAGATAATGTGAGGTCCTGTTTGCCACTTGCCCTTTGAAATTCATTTTTTTTAGTATAAAATTGATGTTGGATGGAATTTCAGTAGCATGAATTTTCATTAGTATAATTCATTGGAGGGTTACTCGTCTGTTTTTTTAAACTAGCAGTTTTCCGCAATTTTTCCTTCGTCTCGAAGAAGCGACTTCGTATCCTGATAAAATATAGCCTATGTCACTCAGAGATAGTTCAGCTTGCCAACAGTAAAAAAAATCTAATCGATTCAGTAGTTTTGGTACCTCTATAGATACCAAAAATTAAAGAAACAAAAAGACAGGGACAAGATAAAATTTCCCCTTTCAAATATTATTCTGACCCTAAAAATTTTCAGCAATTACCCCCACAAAAGGTATCTAAAACACCTGACATACATACAGACGTTCTGACCTCCAAGTCAAGTTCCTGCTGGAGAGTACTCCGCAATCAGCGAGTATTGTACGGCACTGCATTCGATCTTATACATGACATGCAGTTATGAAGTAAGCAAACTCACACTATTACGCTGTGGACCTGTGGTTTTTAACACAGAATAAGGATGTACCAGTAATGAAGCTAAGCCTTGTTGTCAAAATTATAACGCACCATCGAACCTTAGGGTTGTCATTTGGTAGTACTGACTCAAATGTCTGTTAAACTTTAGTTTCTAATTTGGCTGAAACCTAGCTGGCACGGTAGCGGTAGCAGTATGATAGTTATAAAACTAAAGTAAATTGATTACACTGAATTGCATGAATATGAGCATTTTTGTTACCTCGAAATCGGAATATGACAAGTCAGCCTTAATTTTTCAGTTATACTGTTGAAATTGTCTATTTTAATTATCTAACTGCCAAGAAGGGTTACGTTTTCTTAATATACCCTTTTTACCTGCTTTCCAGGTCATGATAAACGGTTAAATAAAGATTATAGTACGTTTTCACATTATGCACACATTGTACAAAGATACTTAATATTGTCACAGATGCATTGCTCGCATACAACATGGCACGTGGTAGTGTGGGATCCGCCTAATACTTTGTCGTTTGCAGTGTCTGGATATCTTGAGTTGAAGATTAATTTCTAGTTGTAAACTTAGCTTTAATGATGACGAATTTTGGTTGAACTGAATATAATTGAATATGAATAATCTATGTAACTGTCATCTGTGTATTTAGATATGTATATCTGACCTCCTTAACTCAGTTACCCGGGGCAACCTGATATCCTTTGGTAGGTAACAGATTGTCAGACATTCTGGTTTCGAGCTAACGATGCCTAAGATGTTCAAATGGCAGTCGACACCTACCAATATGGCGTGTCTTCCGAAACGCAGACGAACTCGTCATAATAAAATAGTTACCCATCCATGGACAGACCGCGCCAAGTGTTGCTTAACCTTCATAGTATTAACCCTTAACCACCTACCACCCGTCTCAGAGACGCAAGAAAATTTAATTCGTAAATATTTCGGCGGGCGAAACGCGTACCTAGTTGTTCATCCCTGTACCTTCCTACCACATGCCTAGGTACGGCGCAAGAGCTTGTCGAGGTTGTACGTGCGCGCGTTTGTCCTTGGTAAGTAAAAATCTATCGTTGCGCGTCTGAGAGACGGGTGGTAGGTGGTAGTGTGATTGTTTTGTGGTGGTGTTTTTCATGCTTCAGACAAAAAATGGATGCTAATGTTAGTGTTATAAAGCGTTGGTTGGAACAAGATCCATCTGAAGTACAAAATCAACCTAATAATGAATGTAGCGATGTGGATTTGGATATCCGATTACATTTAAAAAACCGATTTGTATCGAATGCTCCTACAAAATGTCGCGATAAACTCTAAGGTTGATGACCTGCAATTTTGTTGAAGTATTGATTGTAATAACATTTTTATATTTTTTTATTACTTTCTGATTAATATATTTTAGGGAAAAAATATTAAGAAGTTCCTATTCTATACCGTTATTTTTGTAGATCTCATTGTTTAAAAAAGAATATTTTTAAAATTGAATTAAGTGTCGAGTCAAACAAATTGAGATTTTAAGAAAAGTTGTTGATTTTTATATGCCATGTTTTCTTTAATCAATACTTTGATATATCTTTAATTTGACTTTGATTCACAGACAAACCTCTCTGCCTTAGATTTTACATACGAAAGTCATTTAACTCCTGAGTCTCTGAGACGTATGGTAGGTGGTTGTGTGACAGAAATAGGTGGTAGGTGGTAAAGGGTTAACCTACGTCGTCGTCGTTTAAGAACAAAATAATACCTTCTTAATTAATTCAAAGGCCTTTAATGTACCTTCACGTATCATTTTCATTTATCAAGCCTTTTAAGTCCAATTTCCTGTAAAGTGATTCCTCGGTACATTTTCTTCGAGTCCCTTAATTTTTTATTTTCTTACGCTTTGAGAACCCTGCTTCAGATTAAAACCGCAAACGAATTTGGCCTTAATGGAAAATTCTTGGAGGTTGTTAGTGGCTACGGTATATAACTACGTTTGTTATATTTTTAGGACCTTTATTTTTTGTTGTAATTAACCGAAGAGGGTAGTCAAGTGGTTAAACAGTTTTCTTTTAATCTGTTTTTCTCATGTTTGCAGTTGTGGAGGTAAATTATTATTTATAGTAATAGAGGTAACTTGTAATTTTGAATGATTTTGGCACAAAGATATAATGTAATAGTCTCTCAATGCCGACAAAAGACTTATCGCGTAAACTATCTCATAGATTTCTTACCTGACCTCTAATATTCACTGAATATCTATACTAATATTATAAAGCTGAAGAGTCTGTTTGTTTGTTTGAACGCGCTAATCTCAG
Organism: Heliothis virescens; assembly: GCA_002382865.2. Taxonomy (NCBI): domain Eukaryota; kingdom Metazoa; phylum Arthropoda; class Insecta; order Lepidoptera; family Noctuidae; genus Heliothis; species Heliothis virescens. Next base: position 6,708,657 of record NWSH02000150.1, read on the forward strand.
GAACTACTGGTCCGATTTGAAAAATTTTTTCAGTGTTAGATAACCTATTTATTGAGGAAGGCTATAGGTTACTTTTTATCCGGGTGCGCCAAGTAGTTCCCACGGGACGCGGGTGAAACCGCTGGCAGAAGCTAGTCTTAGATAAAATTACATGTCAAATTTATACCTAAAAGTAACACCTCACAAAAAAAACAATGTTTTTGAAAAAAATCTAAACATACAATTTCACAAAACAATTATCAAGTTACATATCAAACTTCCGTATAGGTATTTACTACTTTATTTCCAAAACAACATCTTGTAACAAAACGTAAGAATTCTATCCGACATCTTGTTACAGCATCCATCATTTTTATGATCCCTCAACTTGGGAGAGAAGGGTATACCCATCAAACTTCGGAGTAAAAGTAAATTGAAAACGGACTGTTTCGTCATATGTTACTTGTGTTGTATTTTTGGAGAAAAACAAAAGAGTACAAGGTTAATATTATTGTGATATTTTATAAGAAAGTCCATAGGAAAAAATATTTTAAATTATTAAGGGTTTCCCGCCGTTTCGCCATCGCGTCGGGTCAACTTGCTTTTCTCTTTCTCGTGCCCGGACAAAATACAGCTTATGTTACTTGGGAATGATATAGGGTAAAGAGTTTTTAAATCGGTTCAGTAGTTTTGGAGCCTTTCGAATAGAAACTCTCTATATTTTAAACTAGTTTCTGCGAGCGGTTTCACCCGCTTCCCATGGGAACTACACGGCGCACCCGGATAAAAAGTATAGCCTTTCTCGATAAATGAGCTATCTAACATTGAAAGAATTTTTCAAATCGGACCAGTAGTCCCTGAGATAGGCGCGTTCAAACAAACAAACTCTTCAGCTTTATAATATTAGTATAGATATGTAACTAATATAACACAGGTAATTGATTGCGTAAAGTGATTCTTTGAGCACCAAAGAAAACGCTAAAAGGTACATAAGCTACCACATATTTTCACAGATTTCTAGCCTAGGTTCTACGATAACCAGCAGTTCTGAATACTTAGCAGATAATATGAGCGCAATCTGAAACTTGACACTCACTTAGGATACCCTCGTAAAATCCTATGAGAAATACCACTTAGGTACCATCTAATTTTGCTCTCAGGGTTGCTACTTCAAAATTTCCTTAGCTTTGGATACTAGTTTCGCCAGCGGGTTCACTCGCTTCCCGAGGTAAATACTTTCAGTTTCCGGATAAAAAGTAGCTTATATATTATCCCTACTTAGTATTATAAATGCGAAAGTAGCTCTGTCTGTCTGTTTTTTACGCTTTCACGCCTAAACCAGTGAGCCGGATTTGATGAAATTTGGTATAGAGATAGAATAGACCCTGAGGAACAACATAGGCTACTTTTGATATATATGCAATATTACTCCCATGAAAATACATTTGATCATCTTGCATGAAAGACCGCAATGTGTCTTTTGAAATGTCACATTGCGATCTTTCATCCTTAGAGCACTCGCACACTGCAGACTTTTAGTCGGCCGATAGTTAGTTCGGACGCAAAAATCAGTATGAAGATGAATGGTAGTATGCACATTGCAATGATGAGGTATTTTCCTGGTATAAGACGCACTTAAACCTTTGATTGGATTGGCCAAATTTTTGCCTACCAACGGACCAACTATCGGCCGACTGTTTGGTCTGCAGTGTGCGGGGACCCTTAGTGATCGAATTCCGAAAATCAGTCAAACAAGTCCTAGGATTTCAATTTCACATGAAGAACATCTTTAAAAACTTTGAACAATTTTATGGTGTCCAAAATTGTTAGTTATAACAAATCCATTGCACATGTGCCATACAAAATACATACTCTATATCCTTGACAGGTCGTATACCGAAAGTATACAGCCTTTTTCGCTAAAAAAAAGCATGTGAAAACCCTATCTGTCCTTACCAGCTAACAGCCAAAACGTGCCCCATAGTATTTGATGGCAGTAGTTTCAATTTCCAACACTATTTCTATAAAATGGTTTCCTTGCTATTCAAATGACCATGCTTTTATTAAAGTTTTGATATATGGCAATCCGTGAAAAAAAAGTCGTGGTGGCCTAGTGGGTAAAGCACCAACCTCTCAAGTATGAGTTTGTGGGTTCGATTCCAGGTCAGGCAAGTACCAATGCAACTTTTCTAAGTTGTATGTACTTTATAAGTATATTTTAGACACCAATTGCTGATAAAAGGTGAAGGAAAACATCTTGAGGAAACCTGGACTATAAGTCTGAAATCGCCAACCCGCATTGAGCAAGCGTGGTGATTAATGCTCAATCCTTCTCCGTGTGAGAGGAGGCCTGTGCCCAGCAATGGGACGATAAAAAGGCTAGTAAAAAAAATTAAAAAATATGGCAATCCGTGCTTTGGCGAACACGTTAATGTCGGTGCTGAATCTGGTCTCTCTTCGGTGGTGTCGGATTGCCGTCCCATCGGGCTGTGAGAGTGACGGAATAGGGAGATCACCTGTGTCTTTCATATGTTCTTCGCAGCTGGCTGATCTCCTTCTATAAGAACAGCTGGCTGATCTTCTTTTATGAGAACAGTCGCTGTGGTGGAGAATCGGCTGGAGCGCCATTATTTGGTAATGTTTTAACATATTTTCTGCTGTCTCATTGTTCGCCAGAACAAAGTGTGTAAGTAAAAGTGAGGTTTGATTATTTTTCTTTCATTTATGAGGCTACTAAAATAAGTATTCACAAACTAGTTGTTTCCTACAGCTCTACCCGCGTCCGAGGAGGACCTCTTCCCACAACCGGGTACAAAGTGAAAATCCTTTCTCTGCCCCTAGACTAATCACCTTTCAAATCGTTTCAGTAGTTTTACATATTATATGTACAGTTACTTTCGCATCTCTAATATTTTAAGGACGAAAAAACAAAAGAAGCGTTGCGTGTGAAGATACGTAAAACAATAGACGGTTGTGTTCTCTAATATATCATGCGTTTCAGGCATAACTATCGGTAATATGGAGTTCGCGTGGCCTGTAAGAACTTTTTCGTAAATGCGTTAGGAAAGCTTGGATTAAATAAATATTGGATATGAAAAGAAGGAATTATGTTTGGCCATCTTTATGCTTGAAGGTCATTATAAACTTTTAGTTTTATAGTATGGTAACTAAGTATTATAAGAGATTTTAGGGAAAATTTAGATATGTCTAAAATACAGAATTTCTGAATAACTTTGGATGACGTATCTACTTTAACTCTTTTTATTATTAACTAGCTTCTGCCAGCAACTTCGACCACGTAAAACTGAACTGAAAATTCAGTTTTTTTTCTGTTCCCGTGGGAACTTCGGGAAATCCTTTGCAGAGTCAGGACTTAGATTTTTATGTATAGATGTTTTGTTTCTCCGAATTAAAACATATTTTCTTTATAAGAGATACTTACTTCTAACTTTTTCTAGTTATCCGAAGTACGGACGACAGCAGGTCAACCTATACGAATCTGTCAAATTTTACCAATCAAACATTAACCTACCCATTGTGATAAGGTTGAAAATCAATTATAGAAATTTGAAAGATTGTGGTAACTTGACGTGCTGTTATCTGTAACTGTTGATGAAATAAAATACAAAGTAAAAAAAAAATCTTAAATGTACCTTAATAGGTTTTCACAGAATTAAATTTCGTTTTGTTAGATATTGACATCAAAGATTGTACATATTTAATAAAAAAAGCTCCTTTATCGAAATTCTATGAATTTCTCAAAAATCATTTCAGGTATCCATTCACTGAACGAAAAAAGTGAAAATATTCCATATAAAGCCTGACATTTTTAAATTAAAATACTCTTTAGAATTTTAATATGTACTACATTTGTGAGTATTGAACCAATAGAAAAGATAAACCAAAAACAAACGTGAGAATATTGGAAAAAAATGTATAAAGCGCTTTCACACTATCGAATTTTACGCGCGACATATTTCGGGCGTCAAAAAATTTATGCACGGTTTCACGTTTCAACGTATAGTTGTCAATTGTTTCAAATATCTTGTTGTTTTATTACTTCTTTTATTTACATATATTTACAACATACTTACACTATTACAAAAAAAAAAAATAAACTAAAAACTAAAAAGCGTCAAAAAATTCCTCCCCATCGCTGACGACTGGGAGCGTGCCCGAAAGACTGGCAGCATTGCCACGCTGGATGGCAATGCTTAATCTTTGACCTAGGTAATAGCCAGCCTTTTGGTCACGGGTAGCGTCAACCAGCCGCCCTATTTAATGAGAATTATTGTTTCAAATAATTCTCATTAAATCGGCTCTGTAGTTATTGCGTGAAATATACACATCTGTATAATCCAATTATTCACGTTTATTATATAAAAGTGTGATGTGATAAACGATAATCTCCCTTGATAGTATATGAATAAGTCTTTATTTGATCTAAGTTCAGAAAACGTTTTTAGAAACACATAATAATAGTATTGTCTCACGCTAAGAGCCTCCACACACTGCAAAACTTTTCTGTCAGTCAGTCGATACTTTGATAGGATTCACGATTACTATCAAAATAAACTGTCTGCCAAAAACCCGGCTAACTATCGGTCAACATTATTCTGCAGTGTGAGTGGGCCCTAACTCCATTTTTCATTACAACACGTGAGTACACCTTACACAAATATTTACTCAACAAAATTACTTTTTTCTTCACCAAATAAAGGTGTGATATACTGTTTAATTTGCACACATTTCTCGAAAACAAATACACATATTTGCAATAAGTTTTCACTACGTGGGCTTTTCTAATTTACTCTCTGAGTAGTATATTATTGCAACAAATTACTTAGAAGAACGAGTCATTATTACTTAACATACGAAGCTGAAAAATGTGTTTGTTTTAATGAGCCTATCTATAGAACTCTCAGTTAAATTCGTATTTATTTCTTTGTTAAAGCATTGATGTTAAAGTCGACACTGGCGCTCTGTAGACAGTTTTGTTACTCCCGAATGCATGCAATCGACGATTGACAACACGCAACTGCATGTAGTCTACATTGACAGAGGTCACACCAGTTTTTTTCTTATAGAGTAAACTGCAGGTTTAATCACTTGACAAACCGTTGCGTCAGAGTTTTCTCAAATCCGTCTGACTGCCCCTGACGTGGAATTGTAACTACGAATACTATTGAGCATATTCGAGGACGCCGGCATTACGTGCCCTCCTAGGCAAGGCGAACACACACCAGTAAAATCGTGCTTTTAGTAGTTAAGAAGTCAGGTTTTCTATATTCTATATTAACAGCCAGTTTCACAGGATCTAGATAAAGTTCTAAACAGCAATCTAACAGATAGTGCCACAGAAATGTTTTGATTGATTACTTTTCTATGCTATTATATTATCTGTAAGATAACTATCAAGAACCTGTAAAACTGACCGTTAAAAGACTGCCAAGCGGGAGTTTTTTATATTAACAAATATTGCAATATAGGTTTACCCCCCACGCCTACATATTTGTTGCATTTTTTTAATCAACGCCAAAACTGAAGTGGTCGGAGATAGCGACATTGTCACTTCACGTCCGAATATGAGTTTTTGGCGCAATATCACTGCATACTCTGATAAGAACTTTATTACAAACTGTACTTCATGAGGTATAGTAATCCGATGGTATAGGGACAAGGTTTTTGGGGTTCCGTAGTCGAATATACAAAACGGAACAAAAAAAACTTGTAAAAAACAAAATATGAAATGAAAAATTTGTCAAAACTAGTTTTAAATTAAATTATTTTGTTGTTTTTCATTTGCCGTGCCACTAATGGGTTTACCAGACAGACAAGCAGTAAAACTTTAATTATTGTAATATTAATTAAGATTATAAATGACGTACCAATTGACATAATTTAGTATTTAATTAGAAAATAAATACTCATATTGGATTTTAATAAACGTAATACTCAATTAGGTATTTAGTTTGACTTTCAATCTAAATCAGCATAGTTAAGAAACGGCTAGGCAGATTAAACCAGCATTGGAAATAATGCCGGTCTTAATCTTGAAGATCGCAATATTTTGTCTGAATTTGACTTTTACGAGCCTATTAACACTAGATAAACGGTCAAAATTTAACTAATAAAGTACTGAAATAATATTATTTAGTATTCTAAGACTACATTTTCGGGGTCATTATTAAACGTCATAATTGCTGTTATGACTTTTTGGAGACCTTCTCCACTGCTCTTTGGTCGTGGTGGTCCCAAGTATGACTCTAGTGCATGGTTCAAAGGTTCGATTACTAGTTTCTGGTTTCAAGAAACATTCACAAAGTAGCCTGGAAGCTATGTTACGTCCTCATGCCAATGAAGAAACTCGGCAGCAATTGTAAGAATATCACGTCCGAGGCCATAAAAATAATATCTACATTAACGTGATAAGACTCAGGCTTACCAAGATTAAGGGCCTAGAGTAAGATAACATATAACGGTAGAGACACGTCTAATATTATTTCCTTTTCAGCCGTATAGCGTTCAAAGAAAATTAAACTGCAGATTAGTTCCGTGTTATGGCCCAAGATCCCAGGGCCACCAGACGTCACGTATTTTCTGACGAAGAAAATGTGGACGATTGAGTAGTGTTAGTATGTACTAAGAACGCATGCCTATCGGCTAGCTTGCTCAGACGGCCAATTTTCAGGTATCGGGTAATCAAGGTACATCAAAAGATTACTTACCTCACGTAAATTCTCAAAGCTGATTTTTACGTATATTTTAGGCAATATCCTTAAAAATAAGTCGCCAATACTCCCAGACAGTTTCCGTCAGCCGTTTTGCTTTGCAGACGCTTTAAAGCTCCCAAAATAATTACTTTAAGTCACGTAAATTCACGCAATTTTTTTATATTAACAATAAATTGATATGAGTAAATTGTAACGGAGTAAGAGAGAGAGAAGTCAATATATTCTAATACATGTCTCACTCAGTCTCATGAACGTAATACTCAATTAGGTATTTAGTTTGACTTTCAATCTAAATCAGCATAGTTAAGAAACGGCTGGCAGATTAAACCAGCATTGAAATATGCCGGTCTTAATCTTGAAGATCGCAATATTTTGTCTGAATTTGACTTTACGAGCCTATTAACACTAGATAAACGGTCAATAATTTAACTAATAAAAGTACTGAAATAATATTATTTAGTATTCTAAGACTACATTTTCGGGTCATTATTAACGTCATAATTGCTGTTATGACTTTTTGGAGACCTTCTCCACTGCTCTTTGGTCGTGGTGGTCCCAAGTATGACTCTAGTGCATGGTTCAAAGGTTCGATTACTAGTTTCTGGTTTCAAGAAACATTCACAAAGTAGCCTGGAAGCTATGTTACGTCCTCATGCCAATGAAGAAACTCGGCAGCAATTGTAAGAATATCACGTCCGAGGCCATAAAAATATATCTACATTAACGTGATAAGACTCAGGCTTACCAAGATTAAGGGCCTAGAGTAAGATAACATATAAACGGTAGAGACACGTCTAATATTATTTCCTTTTCAGCCGTATAGCGTTCAAAGAAAATTAAACTGCAGATTAGTTCCGTGTTATGGCCCAAGATCCCAGGGCCACCAGACGTCACGTATTTTCTGACGAAGAAAATGTGGACGATTGAGTAGTGTTAGTATGTACTAAGAACGCATGCCTATCGGCTAGCTTGCTCAGACGGCCAATTTTCAGGTATCGGGTAATCAAGGTACATCAAAAGATTACTTACCTCACGTAAATTCTCAAAGCTGATTTTTACGTATATTTTAGGCAATATCCTTAAAAATAAGTCGCCAATACTCCCAGACAGTTTCCGTCAGCCGTTTTGCTTTGCAGACGCTTTAAAGCTCCCAAAATAATTACTTTAAGTCACGTAAATTCACGCAATTTTTTATATTAACAATAAATTGATATGAGTAAATTGTAACGGAGTAAGAGAGAGAGAAGTCAATATATTCTAATACATGTCTCACTCAGTCTCATGCGCGTGGATAGTGCCCTCGCGCTCCTACCCACAGAGGCATTAAAATTGAGCTTATGAGGTGATAGGCCGCTT
>NWSH02000150.1:6729857-6756852 GCA_002382865.2 Heliothis virescens
ATTCTATTAAATTTTGAAGCTTACAGAAGGAAGTTTTTTTTTCGTAATAATTTTACATTTTGAAAAATAAAATGCATGATGATGTGCAGGGCTGAGGCCTGCCAGGTCTTTGCTGTTGGCCTTGGTGTACTATGACTCATCACTTCACAAATTTCTAGCCTTACAGGCCGACCGTTAGTCGGAGGGTTCACTACCTCTCGGGCTATTACGGATCAATGAAAATGTTTTATGATTTGACCTTTGACTTTTTTGTGAATATTTTTACTTTGCACAGTTTACACAGTAAACCTATATGTTTAACTAAAATTAGATGCGGAAAAAAGTAAAAAAAAATGCAGGCGCGAGAACAAGATACATGGACAAAAGTAATGTCCATTCATAAAGAAAATAAAAAGTAAGAACAAGTATTAGAAAAATAATAATACCTACAAGAAAAAAATAATGGAAAATATACAAGCTGTGAACCTATTTGCTAAAAAGTCACGGTGCTGTTTTGTATGTACCTATCTATACTTGTATATTCTAATAATATAAAAAGAAACATACAAAACTACACAACACGACTTAACCGGTTTGCCAAACTATTTTTTGTTCTGAAGCTACAATAAGGAAGTAGTTTCCAAAGTCAGCTAGTATTTATGGTCGATTTCTATAATCTATCTCACCTCTCGAGAAGAGATTGAAATTTTTCATAATTTACCCAGAGCTAATGACAAAATCTAATCTCTAGTAACAAAACGATGGATAAGTAAATAAAATGAATCATGTCTGTGATGTTCTTAATTAATTTACCATTATTGTATTCAAACACAATATAAATTGTTTTATTTATAAATAAATACATTCTCCTCACCGCTTGCACCATACTAACAAGGAACACCCCAGTCATTCTCCCATAAGCATCAATAACATAACATAGGACTGGAGCCGCTGCGCCCGCGCCGGCCACCATAGCCGTCGTCGTCCACTGAGTGCCGTTATGACTCGCGAAGTTACCCGAGTGCGCAGATGAGGTCAGCATGGTAGTCTCCACGCCGTGCGTGAAGAAAGGTATGTTTACTGGAAAAGATGATGAAGAATTAAAATCCTGCTAAAACAGTCAGAATGGTTCGGTACAAGAAATTTCATTTGCTATATCAGAGCTCCCTAAAATTTTCATTTGTTTTTAGCATTTGTTGGTAAAGTGGCAACAGAAATAAATCATATATCAAAATATCATCTCTCTAGCTATCATGGTTCATGAGATACATGACAGACTAACGAACTGACGGACAGCGAAGTCTTAATAATAGGGTCCCGTTTTACCCTTTGGGTACGGAACCCTAAACACCGGCCAAAAGAGTCTGACTCGTACATAAAGGGTTCCGTACCACTAGGGATCTACAAAGAGCAAAAAACGTTTAGTGTTTGGTAGACCTCTAAAATACTAAACGACTGCCAAAGATGTTTAAATGTTGCGTCAAATACTGGGGAACTCTTCATGAGTTAAGCGTTGCTTAACCTTATGATCGAACGACTCGCGGCTGGTACTTAGCCACAAACTTCTCAAATAATTGCTATAATCCGTATTTTATTTTATTTAATTGTAGCAGTAATTTTATTTATTTTTTATTTTTTTTATAATATCGTTGCTTTCGAGCGTATGGCACTCGTGGGTTGCAGCTGAAAATCAGCGTCAGGTGGTCAGTACCATTGTATGGTCTGGTCACTTGATAATGTGCTGAGCTGTGACCTTGTTGGCACAACCTTTTGTATAAATATGTAATATTCAATTTGTACTTAATTTTGTTATCTGTGTCCTTTCTTTTATTTTATTTTTTACTTTTTATTTGTTTTTTCTTGTATACTGTGCCAATAAAATCAGTTTTCTTTCTTTCTTTTCTTTCTTTCTTATTAATACTACAAAGTTGAATGTATACTATTTGTCTTAATACCTATGTGCGATACGGGGTCATAAATGCACTAGCAACTTGCCAACGTTCCTATTTTAGCCGTATAATAGATGTTAATGTAACCGGTGAATCCGTTATGTTCAGGCAATGTATTACACTACAAAATTGCGAAGGTTTGAAAGTCGCTAGTGCATTGATAACTGCGACTGTATATTATCTGTGATTTGAACTTTCTATCTGGAGTTTCAGACTTGTACAGGCACTAGAAATCAAACCACTACAATCTGTCTTTATTCAATAGATTTTCAGCTGTATCTCTGAAGTCTAAGGTTCAATATTGTCTGGCAAAATTTTACACATTAGAGTAGCTTGATGTGCTAATGTATGTACCATGATAAAATGTTTTATAATCATCAACAATTAAATATTAGACGACATTCATGTGTAATTGAGTTTGTCCTTAGTTTATTATTTCGCGGAACGGAATCTTTTTTTGGGGTTCGGGGAAATACTTTTTACGGGTACAGTCAGCGTCAAAATTATGTTTCTGTAACTGACTTAAAAAAAATGGAGGTTCTCAGTTTGACGTGAATGCATGTTTTTGAACCGATTTTCAGCATTACATTTTTCAGACTAAGCAAAAGGTTTGAGGTATTAAACGTCTGAAAAAGCTAGAAATTAAAAACTTATTACAAAAAAAAAACGATTTCGAAATGAACGGAAAAGTAAAAAAAAAACCGGCTTCTCATTTTGTTTTTTATTAAATTTACCTACGGCGTGTTTTTTATTATTTTTCTAATAAATAATTTCAACACTATGGCATCTCCTGTTGGTTTTCCTGTCTGTAAAGTATTTAGTTTAAAATGACACGCTTTAATTGTAATGACTCGTTCAACTAATTCAAAGTAAAACATTATATGACAGAATGACTAACAGTTTGAAATACGTGCTTACTTGCACACAAACATTGAAATCTTTGAACTAACAAAATGAATCAGATTTTAAAAACCGGCCAAGTGCGCGTTGGACTCACGCACGAAGGGTTCCGTACCTATGAAAAATGAACGTATAATCTATTACCTACAACTAGCCAAAACACATTTTTTTTTGACAGCAAAAAATAATTTTGTTTTTCATACAAATATATGAATAACATAGTTATAATTTGCGGTTTCACATGTTTATTGTATGGGGACGCCCCTTAATATTCTAATTTTTTTATGTTATAGCGGCAACGGAAATACATCATTTCTGAAAATTTCAGCTTTCTTGCTATCACGGTTTATGAGACACAGCCTGGAGATAGAGAGACAGACAGACAGTGGAGGCTTAGTAATAGGGTCCAAATTTATCCTTTGGGTACGGAACCCTAAAAACTATGATTACGTATACTTTATTTATCAAGATTCTTCTCCACAGCTAAGAGCAAACAAACTTAACATTTTGTGGATTTTATGACTAAAGATTAACACTCGTGCCTGATGTTACTAATTAAGAGAGAAGGTCACTACTACTACATACTACTACATCTGGCTACTTTTTAACTGACTTAAATAAAAACCGGCCAAGTGCGAGTATGACTCGCGCATGAAGGGTTCCGTACCCCAACCCCCTTATTTTTTATTTTTTATTATTATTTGTTGTTATAGCGGCAACAGAAATACATCATTTGTGAAAATTTCAGCTTTCTAGCTATCACGATTAGTGAGATACAGCGTGGAGACAGACAGACAGACAGACGGACAGATAGACAACGAAGTCTTAGTAATAGGGTCCCGTTTTACCCTTTGGGTACGGAACCCTAAAAAGGAGGTTCTCAGTTCGACTTGTATGTTGCTATCTTTTTGCACGATTATTTATTTATTTATACTTTTTGCACAATGTACATACAACGGCGGACTTAACGCCTTAGGCGTTCTCTGCCAATCTACCTTAGGGATTATCTCGCGTTTTGCTGAATCGATTTTGATGTGGTTTTCAGTGCAGTGCTTATCGGACTTAGATATATTAAGCGACCAAAAAGTTAAAAGCACAATAAAATAAAATTGACTTCAAAAAGCACTGCCGATTTTTTTTTTGTAATTTTTATTTTTCGCTGTTATAAGATTGTAATATGAGTAGATCCGCGGACGCGGGTAAAACCGAAAGCAGTAGCAAGTATAAGTCATAAAATTATGGTGAAATACAAACAGTTTATGCTTTAGGGTCAGCGCTGAAAACCGGCGCTGTTGACTCGAGCCTGCTAGCACGAGTCACAGCATTTAAGCTGAGCGCTGACCTTTTTCATACATTAGGGAGGCAACTGCAGTTTATTGTTTGTTTTGTCCTAGTATATAATATATGTTTGTTGTCTTTTGCTTCTCTTTGTGTGAAATAAATGGTTTTTCTTTCTTTCTTCTTTCTTTCTTTACTTGTCATGAGTATTTTCGATTCCGACTGTACCTTATTGAATCTTTAAACAAGCAGTAACCTTCTCGGAAATAAATCAAAGCTTCACAGTTTCCCATTTGGCCATAAGCAATCAAACTTGTGTAAATAATTGAATTAATTTAAAGAAGAAAATGAGCATTTACAATTTACACGCAGAACGTAATTTTATTTTATTTTATTCTATTTCATTTCATTTTATTTTGTCTTATTTGATCGTAATTCATATCTCTTCAATCTAACAGACAGACATGTGTTGCTGGGGAGTTTGTTGCGCCACTTCTTCTTCCTAGTAAAAACACATAGGAAGTGGTGAAGGGTGGGCGTTTGGTGTCTTTTGTTTTGACGTTCAAAAAGTGGTGATTTATCAGCCCAATTTGAATGAAGGTTTTTGAGTTTTAAATAATACTTCTTTAGTTCTAATCTAGAAATTAAATTAAGTACTACATATTTCTATAACCAATCCATTCTTAGTTTTGAGATTAGAGATTTTGACATAATTTATATGGAGCTTGCGTTAAAATACAAATTTTAAACGGAAATTGACGGATAGATAGTTTATAGAAATAAACCGTTAGTAGTTACACTAATTAAAGTGACTTCAAGGCAATCGGTTGCCATTTTTAATTAAAAAACCATATGTTCTTATCTTTTGATTTCTGTAGGTAATAACTGTGATCAATTCATGATTTTATAACACTAGGTTTTTTTACTCACTGTGTGTAAATGCGTGAGTCCTATGATTTTTTTCACTTTGTGTCATGTGTCTTAAGGACGCACTAAAAGGTATTTTCTTTCTTTCAAAACGTTTTTAGGTGAGATTTCACTGGTGTGGAGTACTACCACACACATAATTATTGTGTCGCCTGGTCTATTCGCTATAGAAAACAGTGAGAAATTGAATGCGAACATTTCTATGTCCCAAAAATTGGTACCTCTGTGCGCGGATACATGCTATTAGTTTTTTGCAAAAACTATGTGCGCGATCAATTTTGGTGGAATTACGCCTGAAGAATAACTTACAAGGTATCTTATTTACTAGAAGAAAAGCATGTTTTTAAAAACGATTGAATTATATCTACAGAAAATACCTGATTATTTATATAAATTACTCCAAAAAATCATCAAAATAAATACGTTACCAAACAACCAGCAAGCTCCTTGCCTACTCAGAATATTATTCACCGTTAACAAGCAGCTTAGCGGGGCTGTGAGCTCTTTGACTATCTACACGAAAATTCCGAGAAATACCTGAACACATTAACGTTGTTTACTGGTTCTATTCAGTTTGTTTATGAGAGACGAGATGTTTTCCTGCGGGTTTACTTACGTCCCGGGGGAAGTACTTTACTAGGGTAGTGTAGCTTTCTAACAGTGAAATATATTTTTTTATCGGTCGAATAGTTTTTGGGGCAAACTTACTTACATACAAGTCTTTCCTTTTTATCATATACCTACTATTTCCTTTTTAGTCTTCTCTTTATAATATTAGACTATTTAATGTTAAAGTTGGACTATTTAAGTGAAGGCTTAGCTCAGTGTATAGTATACTAACTATTCTCCACAGTTCTATCTTCGTTCTGAGGGAACTATTTCTCGCACCCGGATAAAAAGTAGCCTATATAATTTCTCAGAATTTAAACCGTTTAAACCATTTATTCGCTACACATACACATTATAAATATAACTCCTCTATAAAAAACTACTTTTGCTGTGCCCGACAAGGTCCATAATTGTTTCTGTAGCTTCTAACAATGCCAACTGTTGTAAAATACATTATGGAATGCAATAAAGTATTGAGTATTGAGTATTACTTATTAATTGTATATTGTTTTTTCAATAAGACTTGCTGCACAGCTTTTATACGTATGGAGCATGCGGTGCTAGCCTGTTAGAAATTGTGACACCAATCTTATGTTGTGGTTGAATGTCCTTAATTTAGTTTCAGTGTAATAATTGTTGGTTGAAAAGAAAGAAAGAAAAGAAATACATGAACAGTACAAAAACAAAACAAGAAAGTGATGTGTAGCAGGAGACTCAGCTCAGTATACCCTGTACTTACAAGCAGTGTCCATTAAACAATGGGTGTGCATCACATGTGACTCATGGGACAGGGAAGTTATTAAAACATTGTATTAACGATCCACGATTATACCTATTTCTAAGCTGTATAATATTTAATTACTTCCTTTATGGTTTTTCTTGTATATTATACTATTTTATTACAGTATCTTCTATGAGACACATACACGCTGCCTTAGGGCCCATTTACACATTGCGATTTTATTGCCCGTTGCTTGCCATTTTATTGCAGGAATATTTGGCAGGCGACCATTTACCTATTGCACGATTACGTTTACACAGTGCAAGTAGCATCTTGCTGCAATAAAATGGCAAGCAACGGGCAATGAAATCGCAATGTGTAAACGGGCCTTTACTCAAATAAATAACAAAGATAATCCTATCTTGAAAGACTCAGCTAATCGTATGTTCCTATCTTAAATACACAATGTGGCAGCTTCATCAGTATAGATAAATCTAGCAAATAAATAATTGCAGTTCACGACAAGTTTCAATAAAAAAGTAATTTAATTAAATTTTTAACGAAACTGGGTTCAAAAACTCATCGTACGCTTATGAAATATTAATAGATTTAGGAAAAAAATGCAGATTTTTAGCCATTTCAAACGAACTTATATAAGTAATTAGAATAAATAAGCCGAATTAAAATAATTCCGATTGAAAAAAACTGTATAAACTGTCTACTCATTCCACCAAAAGCAGAAAAACCGTAAACAACCCAGCACTTATAAAAAAAAACATTCGGTTCTAAATGAATCTCCTTTCCGAAAGTCAATTAAAAAACATTACTATTACCATAAAAAAAAATACATACCCAAAACAGCCAACACAACCTCCTTCCACAGACACCATTTTGTTTCACTTTTCTCCACATTTCCATTATTATTATTATTATTTCCACTAATAGTATAAACCATTTTCACAGTCACTGTCCCTGCCACACGTACTATAGGTCGTCTGAAAGAAACAAACTGTTTGTATGTTTGTGTACATGATCCTTTTATAACGCTGTACTGTATTTGTGTTAAATGTTATCTTCTGTCTACTAATATGAGAAAGTAAAGGTTAGTTTATACTGTCAATAGTGATGAGTGCAGTGCTTTTTTTGTTGTTAATTTTTAGGGAAGGTACAGACAGGTCAAACTATTCGAAGCTGTCAAATTTTACCAATAGAACGTTAACCTTCCACTATTGTGATAAGGTTGAAAATCTATTGAAGTAATTTGACAGATTGTGTTAGGTTGCAGACAGGTCAAACTATCCGAATCTGTCAAATTTTACCAATAGAACGTTAACCTTCCACTGTTGTGATAAGGTTGAAAATCTATTGAAGAAATTTGACAGATTGTGGTAGGTTGATTGTGGTGTGAACATGTGTAGTAATGTACAGGGTGTCTCTCAAAGTATGAATTAAGAGATTACGTTGACTATAAAGATATATGACGCTAAATCATCAATTATATTGAACTGTATTTCGAAGTTTCTTGCTGGTTTGTGTTTCATAAAAAGAAAATTTTGTGGCGTTTCATAAGAACCTGCGAAGGCCTCTTATAAATAACAATATTTGCTTTTGATTTTGGTTATTTCACAACAGTTTCCCAAATAATAGTGTTTTTTTTTACCTGTTTGTAAAATATATTTAATTTTCGAAAGAAAATTTCTCACAAAATACCTATTAAGGCTATGTTATATTAATAATAATGGCGTCCTAGCCGGTTATCAGCCACGGTGGCTGTTCTCACATAATAAGGAGATCAGCCAGCTGCGCAGGACATATTATAGTGCACAAGTATTTGCGCAGACACAGGTGCACTATCTTTTCAATCATCTTTATGGCCCGATGGGATGGCTATATGGGATAGACAAACAGACATTTTTTATAGTTGACTGTAGTGTCATTGACTTCGGTCATTGAAAATTAAGTGATAATTTATTTATATAGTATTGATATAGTATATCACATGCCTTCGTGTGCAGATTTGTACTACGAGTTCTATTTCAGTATCCTGGACTTCATTTGTTTGTATTACTTCAACAGTATCTCATCTTCTATTTGTATGGGAGATTCCATCAGTGTGCATCTTTTCTCAAATACGTTGGGTTCGGCTACCAGTCTAACCAGCAGCTGAGGACCAGTGTTTTACATGGAGCGACTGCCTATCTGATCTCCACACTCCACTTACCCGGGCAATCTGATACACCTTGGTAAGACTGGTTGTCAGACTTCTGGCTTCTGAGTATCTACACATAACGACAGCCAAAGATGTTCAAATGACAGCCGGGACCCACCAATTTATTGTGCTTTCCGAAACGCGGAAGAACTCGACTTGACAAGATGGTCACCCATCCACGGACTGCGCCAAGCGTTGCTTATCCTCATGATCGATGGATCCGGCTTTTAAGTTTTGACTTGTGCAGTACTATGGAGCTTAAATGTTTCTTCTGATCTACTCGTTCTAACAAACAGTAACAAATTGCGTGCGAGCATTTTTTTAATATCAACGAAATTGCAATCTTTGTGCGCGAACACATACTAGCTATGGACTCGTGCTGATGTGTACATAATTATTTAATTTTGATGGAATTTCTCCATAAATATTAGATTTTTAATTTTATTAATATTAATCTCATTTTTAATGGAATCCATTCTTTTACAAGAATGAAAGAACGATCAAGTTTTTGAGTGAAACTCTTTTTCTAATGGATTGCCAGTTAATATTTAATTCACAAAAGTTCAGCGAAGAGTGACAGTTATACTTCTTTATGAATTTAATATTCTTTTGATTTTGCATTCAACCTTTTCTAAGTTATTGTTTTTTTTCTAGTGATTGATGTGTTTTGCTATATTTTTTAATCATAACGTTTTTTGAAACTTGAGATTTAGAAAAAAATACTATAATTTTTTTTATTGTATTTTTTAACCTCAATGGTTAAACAATTCAATAAAAAAAATACGAAAATATTCTATCTTCTTCAATTCTCCAATTATCGTATTGTTTTGTAAAGGTGTTATTGTGTAAGTCAATGTTTAAATAATCCCTTCATAGCACTATACTTGTTTTGTAACATGTTTTTTAATCTCAGAAATTAATATTTTTTTTTCGCTAAAAAAAATAACCAAATCAAAATTTTAAGAGAAAAGAAAAATACACTCACTATGAACCAACCATTACAATGGCTAAAAAAAACAAAATACACTTTATCACTGAAAAAATAGGGCACAATTTCCTTCAGCATAAACAGCCAGTTCACATTTTACAATTCTTTTAATTAGTTGAAAGATAAAGTATTACTATTTGTGTAACAAAAGTTAATGCCTTAGACGTGACGGGCGCCGCGTGCGATGACACTGAAATTGAGAGTTTGAGCTGCGGGCGCGCATTCGAACGAGTTCTAGTAGTTTGAGATAGCTACTGCGCTGGCTCGTCCACTTGAAAGATGTTGTTGATAATTTATTATCGCGTAATGTATGTATATTTATCGCTATTGATTTATGACTTATCTGTTTGTTGGATCAAAGAAAAGATGAAATGGTTTTGGGATCAATTTCTTGTAGCTGGCTGATTTCTGTAGATGTACATTTATCGGTAGTGTACTTGTTTTTTTTAGAAGAAAATTAATAGAGAAATCTTTTACAAGAGTGGTAAGATTTTTTTTATAAGTAAGGTAAAAAAGGGAATAGTTTAAAAATTTTGTAACATTGGTTTTCCTAAAAAAAGTGGCTATTAACACAAATTTAGAACGAATCTTTAATCCATTCTTCCACTGAGAAATTATTTTGTAATAAAAAAAATAATGACTATGGCTAAACCAAGAACTTAAAGGCATCAAAAAACTAAGTGGAATAATATTGATAGACAAGTAAACTATCCCGTTCCAACGAGCCTTCCAGTCAATCAGTGTAAATGATATTGGTACATCATAGCATCCTGTTTCTTTGTACTAGTAATGATAGAGACAGCATTATGTTTGTTGACTGGAAGCAGATTTTTGCAGTTTTCTTTCTAAGTTGTCTATTGAAGCTACACTGATAAGTATTGAAGGCTATATTTAGCAAGAGACCAGAATTATCAAAAAAGGAGGTTTTCAATTCGAACTCGTAAATATATTTTCTTAACTATAGTCCATCCTGTAAGTTTTTCGTAATTTTTACGACAGCCGCTTTCGTTCATCTCTTGGTAAAAAAATATTTTAAATCGGTTCAATGCATCCAGAATCCAGAGATTATTCCTTAAAGAGTCACAAACAAGTCACTTATACTATTTATGACATTGATTTGATCTCCACAGTGAATACTAAACTAACGAATTAGAGTACCTGCAGACTACAAACGTTTAGTTGCCCACAGACTAGTCGCTCCAAGTAAAACACTGGTTCTCAGCTGCATCCGGTTAGACTGGGTGCCGACCCCAACGTAGTTGGGAAAAGGCTAGGCAGATGATGAGACTAGTCGTGCTCATAAATCAGTGTAGAAATAAATGGCAATACACTTATTACGACGATCAGGTATTTAACTAGTATCAGACCAACTAACTTTTTTTTTTTTTCTTTTTTTTTTATCGATGGGAAATCATCAGTATGACCCCTCCCGCTGTGGGTGACAGCGGAAGGGAGTGTCAGACTTTTACTGACTAAAACCCACCGTGTTCCTTCGGGAGCCCTTTGTGTGCCAGGGCCGCGGTAACTCTTTCGAACAACCCGCAGCCCTAGAAGCTTAATCTAGAATTGATAAAATTTGTCAGACCAACTAACTTTGATTAGAATCAAGACTTAAAAAAAAAATGCCCAATATCTGGCCAACTGTTTGCCGACTTTTTAGTCGGACTTATACCGGCAAAATACCGCATCATTATAAAGTGCACACTACCATTAATCTTCATATTGATTTAGAACCCGAAAACACTCTCGGCCCATTAAAAGTCTGCAGTGTGCAGAAGGTCTTACCCAAAATAAATTGATCTGAAATTAGACGATCTGTCAGCATCTATTGTGGCTTGCAAGTTCGTAATTCATGTCCAATTATTTCATAGAGGCAATTGCTGTAGCAATGAAGATGTAACGTCTTACTATTCGTGTACTAGTTGTTCTACGCAGTTTAACCTGTGTCCCGATGGAACTACTTCACGCAGTCGGATAAAGAAGTACACCTATGTCCTTTCCGAGGCTTTAGACTATTTGTCGATTTAGCAAACTTACAGCAGTCGGATAGAAAGCAACCATGTCCTTTCTCAGGCCTACTTTTCTACCTTATCTGTTAGTTCAGTAGTTTTGCAGCTGGTTTCACAGGTTTAAGATAGAGTTTTTAATAGCTATCTGACATTTCATGCCATAGAAAAGTAATGTAGGATTGGGAGGCGAAATAATGGATTCTGTGATTTGTTTATTTGTAGCCCTCTTGAATATATATATAATAATATATAACATCTTCCTATGTCTTCTTACTAGATTCTACTCTCACGTCTTTTCTGTGTCTTTCATTCTTCCGTCTCACTATTAATGCAATCGTACTTTCCTTGTTACTGATTCATACGTTTCCTTTCACTCAAAATACATCCTACAGTAATCAAAATTAAAAATATTTCTATTGCATCATCTGTCAGATAGTTATCTAGAACTTTATCTGGAACCTGTGAAATTGGTGCTTAGTGTTTTTTGTTTTGGTGATGAAAATAGTTTCCTCGGAACGCGGGTAAAATCGCGAGCGGGAGTTAGTGACTTCATATAAAATAAATATTTACCAAATTGCTAGAATAGCATACACGTACTTACCAATAAACTAATTAGGAGATTAAATTGTTATTGTCCTGTCGAAATACGATGATGTTTGTTTAACCAATTATGTTATAACAAGATTCTAAATATATTTTCACGTTCATTGTGCTACCAGTAAACCCATAACATAATATACTATGTATATTTACTTCGCCTTTGTACAGTCGATAGCAAGTCAGTGTACCCAAAATCTGTCATATCTGTCAAATTTTACCAATCGAACATTAACCTTCCACTATTGTGATAAGGTTGAAAATCAATCGCAGAAATTTGACAGCTTTGTGTACAGGTGACAGCAGGTCAACGTATACGAGTCTGACAAATTTTACCAATCAAATATTAACCTACTGCCATTGCGATAAGGTTGCAAATCTACTGCACAAATTTGACAGATTGTGGTAACTTCTGATAGCTGTCGTCTGTACACTGACTTGCTGTCGACTGTACTTGTAAGTTGCTTCCGTAAAAAATAAGTGAGGAACTTGACTTACAATTTTCCACTTTCCGTAAGTAGCAAGAAGTTGCTATAAATGACTTACAAAGAGGTTTTTCACTTTTACATTAAATCTGTTTTTTTTCATTAGCCTGTGCTGTCCCACAGCTGGGCAAAAACCTCCCCCATACTCTTCCATCTTTCCCTTTTGAAAGATAGTTTCGTAAAAATATTTTAAGCATGAAAGTACTACTGTGTTGATGTTTTTTACTCTTTCACACATAAAAATAAAGAACAGAGTTATATAAAATATGTAGTTTGCACATCAAAATACAATATAACATCCTTTTTATACGTGTTTAGTTCCCTTGGGAAACAATTATAACCGCGGATAACAGCAAGTACGACAATGTACATTAACTGCGGAATTCAATAACCTATCTATCTCTGGATTTGCTTATTAGGGATAGAATTTTGACATTATCCCCATAAGAATAATGTCACATTCCTATCCTTGGTAAGTAATTCGACAGATAGATAGATTATTGGGAACGGCCGTAAGAAACCTAAGTACTGTTTCAAACTTTAATAGGTCGAATTGAAACAGTTCTATGTAGTAGTAGGTACCAAGTAGTATTGTGGTTTTCATAGAAGTTTGTACAAGTTATAGCTCTAGATATAACTGTTAGTAACATTTCAATTTACATAATGTACAGACGACAGCACATCAACCTACCCCAATCTGTCAAACTTCAACACTGCCAGCGGTTTCACCCGCGTCCCGTGGGAACTACTCGGCGCGCCCGGGTAAAAAGTAGCCTTCCTCAATAAATGGGCTATCTAACACTGAAAAAATTTTTCAAATCGGACTTGTAGTTCCTGAGATTAGCGCGTACAAACAAACGAACTCTTCAGCTTCATAATATTAGTATAGATTAGGCAGTCGTTAAAACGGTCTAGACACTTGTCTGCCACGGATACATAAATCTGTTTGCTGGATGATGCAACTGTCCTCAAAACTGCATTCAACGCTACCTACATACGAGTACGTGTGTTATTTACTGAGAGCGATTTCAGACAAGCGGTCTTTATTCATTTCTCGCTAGATTTAGCGATAAAAAAATATATTTCATGTTTTAACAGCACATATCGTAAGTGCTATAGTTTCCAGAAAGTCTGACAACCACATACGACAGCGCATATAAAATGCTAATCTGAAATCACTCTAAAGGCCCGTTTACACATTGCGATTTCATTGCCCAAAGCAACGGGCAATGAAATTTTATTGCAGGAATATTTGACAGGCGACCATTTACCTATTGCACGATTACGTTTACACAGTGCAAGTAGCATCTTGCTGCAATAAAATGGCAAGCAACGGGCAATGTGTAAACGGGCTTTAACAGACATGTTATTGCTGAAGTTTAACCACTTCCATTTCAATTTTACACGTAAAGTTTCAGAATGCTTAGGATATTTTAACTATCCTGTTACTACTCGGTACTATACTTACTGCTTTCGAGTTTATGATGAATTGAGTTCTCTGGTACTTCGTAACTGATATTGTGATGTAACCCAACGAAAAATCGATTGTTTAATGTTATCGAATGGGTTGGCAAGGAAAATTAATCGTAGATATTTTTCTGGGTAGATAACAAAAAATATATTATTTGTAAAAAAAAAAAGTTTCGTGGTTTATTTTTTAGAGTTCCGTAGCCGAATGGCAAAAAACGGAACCCTTACTTATAGATTTTGTCATGTCTGTCTGTCCGTCCGTATGTCAACGGAACCCTGCGTGCGCGAGTCCGACTCGCTCTTGGCCGGTTTTTATTACTGTCCATTTCTCTAATCGCAAAACAAAGGATAAACAGTACGATAGTCACATAATCCTATCCAAACATTTTTATTAATTAAACCATTACTGACTTTAAATATTAACCACATGTGATTTAACAGCACCTAAAAAAACAACCTATATGTACGGAACCTAAGCTTAAGAAATTAATTTAAAATCAACAGCGTAATCTTTGCATTTTAGATTATGAGCAGGATACCAATGAATATCAGAGTGGATTAAATCTTAGGATAACAAAGGATTTATTAGATGTATACCTTAACTTTGCAATTTTGCTAATCGTCTTTGAGTTAATGCTTTATATTATGCTTTTAGACTCTGAGTTAGATCTTCGAAAATATAATTATAGTGGTGTAAATAGCCTCTCTCTCTAACCCAAAAAATATATTTTCGAATCATAAAAAATATTCTATCATTAACGCGTCCGAAGAAATGAATTCTTCTAGTTTAAAATCTATAATGTATATTACTAAATAACTTTCGCCAGTGGCTTCACTCGCATCCCGTGTGGATGACTCTGCGGACCCGGATGAAAAAATAACCTGCAGTCTTTCGATAAATGGTCTACCATTTAAAAAATTCAAATCGGTCTAGTACTTCCTTCTAGATTAGCACGTTCAAACAAACATTACAGATTAATAATATTTAATACTTATACATATTTTAAACAACCCTAATGTTCCTACATCCAAGCCCATTTGTGACATAACACAGCACAGCTAAACCTGTCTCCATAAAAAATGTAGCTAAGACCCTCATCTTCAGTGTACATCTTTGGCTCCCAGCCAGATCACAGCTCCTCATTAATGGCCAGTTACCTAATCCATTGCAAGGCTTTGTACTGGATGCTCCGGTTTGCAGGCTACTTGAATAAACATATGTTTAGTTAATTATGAAGGTTGGTTAAGCATAACCCTGGTTTGGTTGCTGAAGAATCTTTTAAAGGTCGAGATTTGTCATCTGCCAGGCTCTTGCAAAACAGGCAATCGGAATTGACTGGTTACACGATGTCTCTTAGTAACGCTGGGCACGGAGTCCCGGGTTCAATACCTGAGTCGAAATTGCTTAGTAAGTTGTAGAAACTTATACAAAGCAGGTGCAAAGTGTGGAAGTTAGCGATGTTACACCCACGTGCCCAGGAGGGCATTAAAAGCATTCACGTATGCTTCTCAGTTTCAGTAGTTATTACAATTCCACGTCAGAGACTGTCAGGCGGTTTTGAGAAAACTCTGACACTCTCTAGAGTTTGACTGGTGATTAAACCTGCAGCTCAATTGATAAGATAACCAAACACTGTTTTTCAGACCTTCTGGTAGGTACATACCTAGCCGTTACGATTGTCAAAGATCTACAAATGACAGTCTCTTGTAATCATTCAACCTTTCTTTCCCATATGGAGCTAAGGTCTTCTTCATTGGTGTTGAAGAGCTGGACATTCAGTCAGAAAAGATATAATGGATCATGCGTAAGAAGATAGCAAACTGCGTTGAACATATTATAGTGCACAAGTATTTGCTGTGACACAGGTGCACTCCCTATTCCTTCACACTCATAGCCCGATGGGACGGCAATCCGACACGAATGGAGAGAGATCAGACAAAGGACCGACATTAACGTGCTCTCCAATGCACGTAGAACACTAGATACAAAATAATTGTCAGTCTTTACATTTCCTACTTAAAATCGCTTGCAATTTACCGGACAATTGTAGAAACCGGATGACGCAATTGGTTTTCATCGTAGTTACAATTGAAACTGGAGTTCTAGACCTTATGCAGATTGCTTTACAAAGACTAAGCGCTAGTTTCATAGGTTCCAGATAAAGTTCTAGATAGCTATCTAACAAATAGTGTCATAAAAATGTTTTTAATTTTGACTAATTATTTATTTATGGCGTTATTTGTCAGACTTACGGTTAGTTTCACAGGTTCCAGATAAAGTTATGAATAGCTATCTGACAGATAGGGCCATTAAAATGTTTTTTATTTTGACTACTTTTCTAGGGCATAATCTGTCAGGTAAGTATATAGAAATTTGTCTATTTGTTTGATTGTTGAAATTTGTTTCAGACTCTTTGTCTATGAGTTTGAATCTTCGAATCGTCTTCGAGTTGGTCTGATACTAGATCGTAGTAATATGCGCGAAACCATTCATCTGCTTTAGCGTGAAAGCCCAACAATCAGACAAACAGAGTTATATTCGCATTTTTTTACATTAGTAACGATTAGTGTAGATTTCAAGACCAGATGGAATGTTTTCATAGTAATAGCTACGAAAAGACTAACGGCCAGTTTCACAGTTTCTAGATAGTGTTTTAGATAGCTATCTGATAAAACATGCCATAGAAAAGATCAAAAATCAAAAACATTTCTATGGCACTATCTGACAGATATACAGAGCTATCTATAAATTTATCTAAAACCAGTGAATCTGTCCGTATGACAATAATAACATTCACGTTATAGTGCACGGACCAATCAGGTGATACGATGTTTACATCTTAAGTCCGCCATGAAATAGGTACTTAGTCCCATAAGCATTATGGTGTTAATAATAAAACTACGTTTAAACAGACAGACAAACAAACTCCCTAAATTAGAGACTATATGCTATGAAAATGGTGTTTTGTTTGATGATAATATTCAAAATTATTTCCAGATGCTTTTTAGGGTTCCGTACCCAAAGGGTAAAAACGGAACCCTATTACTAAGACTTCGTTGTCTGTCTGTCTGTCTGTCTGTCTGTCTGTCTGTCTGTCTGCACGCTGTATCTCATTAACCGTGATAGCTAGAAAGCTGAAATTTTCACAAATGATGTATTTTCGTTGCCGCTATAACAACAAATACTAAAAATTAAAAAAAGTTATATATTAAGGGGGGTCCCCATACAATAAATTATAAAGTCAGTGCAATTTGAATACAACGCCATCTGTTACTCAAGCGTGGAACTACAGCTTGGTACGGAACCCTTCGCGCGCGAGTCCAACTCGCACTTGGCCGGTTTTTTTTTTGTACTGACGACAGCACATCTCAATCCGTCAAATTTCATCAACAGATTTTCAACCTTATCACAATAGAAGAAGGTAAGGATAACGTTTGATTGGTAACATTTTACAGATTTGGGTAGGTTGACCTGCTGTCGTCTGTACAAGGAAACCAATAAATAGTTTCCCTGTAACGTAAATCGTATATTTTCGAACTAATAGTATAAATAAAAGTTACAGTCTGTCGGTCCATCCACGACAATACTACAGAGATAGTCTAGAGTTAGAAGTAAATTGGCTACATCTTATCAAGGTGCGGGAAGTAGTATGACTATAGTTAACAATCCATTGAAGAAATATCTTAATTTTAATTAATTAAAAAACACTTTAGCAAAGAAAAACTTACCTTATTTTACAGGTAAAACGAACAGTACAAGGTATCATGATAAATAAGAATATCAATAACATTGTTTGCTTTAATAATAGTAGTTTCATTACGTGAGTCTACACTGGTAGCTGTAAAAGTCTTAGAAAATTATCTACAAAAACACCTTGGCTGTATTTGGGTTTTTTTTAATCAGTAGTATTCAGAAGTTTATTAACTACTCTTATTTTACTTGCGGAAGGCTAAAACAGGGTTACATCAGAGAAAATACCAACATAGGGTTATGTTTTTGTTAATATATTGTGCTCTATCCGTGCATCGAGGAGCACGTTAATGTCGGTCCTGCGCCTGATCTCTCTCCGGTCGTGTCAGATTGCCGTCCAATCGGGTTATGAGAGTGATGGAATAGAGAGTGCACCTGTGTCTGCGCAAATGCTTGTGCACTATAATATGTCCTGCGCAGCTGGCCGATCTTCTTATACAAGAACAGCCGCCGTGGCCGAAAATCGACTAGAACGCCATTATTATCTAATATTTTGATTGGAAAAAAATGGGGTTAAAAAAGCAAAATAATAACCTTCCTCGAAAAAGGCTGTCTTAAACTGAAATAGTTTTAAATATCAGATCAGTATTTTAGTTGAGATAAATGAGCTATCTAACGCTGTAAGCTATCAAATTAAGACCGGGTAGTCAAATTGAGATTAGCACACAAACTGTTAAACTTTATATTATTAGTAGTTATAGATAAAGTTTGACTTAATAACACAGTACCTATAAAGGCACAATAGACCGACAATTTGATGAAAATTGCGGGCGTATACACCAGCTGCCTAGGACCAAAACTGTTGGCGCTCTTTCAAGTAGGTCTGAATTCTCCAAAAAATAACATCTAAGCTGTTATTATCTATACTAATATATGAAGAGGAAAGATTTGTTTGTTTGTAACGAATAGGCTCCGGATCTACTGAACCGATTTGAATAATTCACTGTTAGGAAGCGACGTTCTTTGTGCTGAATATGGGCTATGTTTTATCCGGGTACGGGAAAAAGTTTCCTCAGAATAACGAAATAAAAATAATCATACTATATTAAATTAAACGTTATCAAAAAAATAATAAACGAATTCAATCTCGTTTTTGACGGGCAGCCAAATCGTAAAACCGCTAGCGTGTGCACAGAAGCCAAACCGCATTGGCGATGCCAACAAAATGTTGCTGTTCATAAAATTCTGTAGTTTACACAAAAAATATTCTTTCTCATGACAAACAGGCCGAATATTAAGTATAGGCAGGTTAACTTACTCATTATCATCTGCCTAGCCTTTTCCCAAAATGTTGGGGACAGCTTCCAGTCTAACCGTATGCAGCTGAGAACCAGTGTTTTACATGGAGCGACTGCCTGTCTGTGTTCCTAAAGTTTATGATCGATTGATCCGCGCGGCTTTAACTTGAACGAGCTCTTCAGGTCAACCTGCCCGAATCTGTCAAATACCAATCGAACATTAAGTTTCCACTATTGTGATAAGGTTGAAAATCTATTGACAAATGACAGATTGAGGTACGATGTGCTGACGTCTGTACCAGGGGTCTCTCATGGTTTCACTTGCATTACGGGGGAAGTTTTTTTGTCATCATCTGCCTAGCCTTTTTCCAACTATGGCTTCTTGTGTCACCAGGTGTAGCTGAGTAGGTACCAGTGTTTTAGATGGAGCGGCTGCCTATCTGACTTCCTCAACTCAGTAACCCGGGAACCTCTTGGAAAGACTGGTTGTCAGACTTTCTGGCTTCTGACTACCCGTAACGACTGCCAAAGATGTTCAAATGAAAGCTGGGACCCACCAGTTTATCGTGCCGAAACACCGAGTAACCCCTTATAAGAATATGGTCACCCATCCAAAGACCGAAGACTTAAAAAAGTGTTGCTTAACCTTATTATCGATCGATCCGCTCATTTAGCCACGGATTTTATTTACAACTTTTAGACACCACAACTTTAGTTTCGTTTACAAAACTTAAATAAAACTGTACATCTATAAATATCTAACTATACAACAAAATATTTCCTCAATAGAAGTTATTACACCCACACAACTTTTGGTGCATTCGTTTGACCCCAAAAGTATACGAGCTATGCACTTTCAGACATACATACACATAATTTTAGACAAACTGTACACGGTACATTGAATTTTATTTCCATTTGTGTGAACATGGAGAAACGTCTTTCTACGGCAAAGGTCTGATGCCATTGAAAGCGTTTTTTGAAGCGAAATTGTTTGCGAAAGCGAAAGCGTATTTATTTTATTTTGTTAAGAATAATTCTTGCTATGGATTAAAATCTTCTTTTTTGGGAGCATAGATATAGATATACTTAATAGATAACTTTTTGGCTAAAGTTATAGAAGTACACTTACACACACTTACACATTTTGTATTTTTTTTATTCTACGAGCTAGTTCACGACGACGTTCAAGATTTCTTTCGTCATTTTACCGATTTCTAAAATGGAGTTTAAATTCAACTATTTCAATTCAATTATCCTTCGATACTGAAAATATTGAAATCAGTAAAAACACTACAAAGTTGCGAATTTGTTTGTTTAGTTGGACCCGCTAATCTCAGAAACTACTGTTCTGATTTGAAAATTATTATTTAGTTTCCTTGTGACATTTCCTAGAAGAAGCTAGTATCAGTATGAAACTAGCGTCAATAAAAGCAAGATTTGTTTAACCGCTTATTCTAATGATTCCCGCATTTTCCGCT
The DNA here is from genome assembly GCA_002382865.2 of Heliothis virescens. Lineage (NCBI taxonomy): Eukaryota > Metazoa > Arthropoda > Insecta > Lepidoptera > Noctuidae > Heliothis > Heliothis virescens. The sequence goes on from NWSH02000150.1 coordinate 6,750,449, forward strand.
CGCAGTCTAACCAATTCCTTACACAATCCTCGACAAATCAAATGGAATAAAATGTTCTCGAATACAATTACATATGAAGTACAAACCATAACTCGACTTTTAACCGACATTGATGGATGTTGGAGTGCAGTTGGTATACGTTCTTTTTCTGGATCATCCTTACTAATATTATTAATGTGAAAGTTTGTTTGTTCGTATTATTGATTGTAGGAGATATTATTTGACATGGGGATAAGATGGTAGGTAGCCAGACAACAGTTTTATGCAATTTTTATCTGAGTACAGGTGAAACCGTGGCAAATAACTTGGTTGTATATAAAGATAGAGTGAATTGTCTGTTGGTTTGAAAGCGTTGATCTCTTAAAACGGAACAGTTAAAAAAAAATCTTTTGGCACTTGATAACCTTCACTTTAGAATCTATCTAGGTGGGGCAAAACTGACGACAACAGAAGCGGTTGCGGTGCCGCACCACAAACCATGCGGCACCTTCTGTGCTGCCCAATATGCCCTAACTCGTGCACAGTTAAAGATCTATATGCCACTGATAATGCTGTGCGCGTGGCGAACTACTGGGCCTCAAAAATTTGAGACTGATTGCCATCGACTCGCAAAGAAGAAGAAGACTTTAGAAGGTGTATAATGGCGCCACAACAAGTACTATAAGGAGCAGAAAAAGTAGGAGTGGTGCAAACCGAAAGACGGAACTAGTTTGGAGTAGAAACCAATAGTTAGTCGAAAAGCTCTATCGAAACAAAAAAAAATTGGCTTATCTTGGAGCAAGGAAATAATCACGGAAACCGACATGGACAAATTCCACCAAAATTATCGCGAAAAATTAATACCTACGCGTCGATACGAGTCCATTGTGCCATAACTTCAATCTCAACAAAAACATTCACATATTGAACTCAAAGTAATTCCCTAAAATTGTAGCCCAAACATTCTCCTCATGCCTTTATCTTCCTAATTCCTCAACCATAACACAAAGGCTACAAGCTTCTTTATTTACAAACAAACGTTTTTTCCCTTTTATTATCTAAAAGGGATAGGAAAGGGAAACAATAATCTTTGTAACACAATACGCCTACATCAAATGTATTCTTTTACGTCTGTGAGAGAATTGCTATGTTTCATCGGTCAGGCGCTGTGTGATATAAGGGTGTTGTATTTAGGTCTTTCGTTTTACTTGCTTTGGAGATTTTTTCGTTTGATTGGAACATTAGTCAGCTCATAAAACTACAATAACGTTGTTCACAATTACACCTTGGAGGAATTTAACACGACAATGGGTCGTCATAATCAAAGATCTTTCCCTTCACTGCTCTGCTCCAATTGATTGTAGCGTGATGAAAAGTACTATAACCATCTCAGGGGTATGACTAATGATTGTACCAAGTTTCGTTAAAATTCGTCCAGTAGTTTTTGTTTCTATAACGGTTATACAGACAGACAGACATTTTTGGCATCAGTGTCGATCCCTAATCATCCCCTAATAGTTATTTTGGAAATATATTTCATGTACAGAATTGACTTCTCTACAAAATTATAAGTACATAATATGTAGATCAGTCATAGGTAAATTACCTGCTTTCAGTGTGAACCGACCACTCTGAATGCACAGAAAAATACAAAATGCACACGTAAGCTCAAAAAAGAAAAAAAAGATAAAATCATTTGTCAGTCCGTCCGAGATAAAATACTTAGCACAAATTACTTTAGTTTCTACCGTAGCATTTTCAAAGAAATAGTGGAAACGTACTGGAGATAAGAATTGCTACCATTACCACGTATTTAGTAGATTTCTTTTTCTTATTTAGATTAAAATATTCTATTGCAGAAGAAATTGTAGTTTTTGTGGTAAATAATCTTTTTTTTAGTTGCCATACTTGATTATGTAGAAGTTACTTTTTGGAGTGGTTACTATTTATCTAGGTTAAGGGTGTCTATGGGAGCATTTAAAGAGGAGAGATTTGTATTTATGTACGTCTGTGATGAAGGGGCTCAAAAAGTACTCGACCGATTTGAAAAATTCTTTCACTTATGTTAAGCTAAATTATCTCCGAGTAAAATAGGTTATTGTGTCCAGGTAGGGGAAGGAGTTCACCCAATACGTAGGTAAGTACATAGTAGATACACTGGGGGAAAAGCTACAGATATGAATGTATTTATTATTTCACTTCTTCTACTTCTTCGACGACCTCGTTGGCGCAATGGTTACCATGCCCGACTGCCGGACTGTCCCGGGTTCGATTCCCGGAATGGTCAACATTTGTGTGATGAGCATGTTTTTTGGCTGTGGTCTGGGTGTTATAATACGTATCTATTTATAAAATTATATACGTAATTATATGTAGTTTATCAGTTGTGTTAGCACCCATAACACAAGCTTATTAATAGCTTACCATGGGGCTAACCGATCGTGTGTGAAAAGGTGTCCCGATATTATATAGATATTATATTATATTACTTAAATGTGTCAAAGGTAAATCTTTAATAATAAAAAAAGCTATTTATTCAAGTAATACGGCCAGTTTCACAGGTTCCAGATAGAGTTCTAGATAGCTGCCTGACAGATCATGCGATAGAAAAGTAATCAAAATCAAAAACATTTCTATGGCACTATCTATAAGATATCTATTTAGAATTCTATCTGGAACATGTCAAATTGGCCGATATTCTTCTACACTTAAAACAAAATGTAACAAATGACTGAAAAATTCGAGTAAAGTACTGAAAATTCCAACAATGTAACTTAGTCGTGTTTATTACTTGAAAATGGCATAAAGTAAACAATTCGCTTCAGTTCAGTTTATGGTACGCTATTAACGTTTGTTGGCACACAACGTGAATCGTGATTGAAAATTACTCAATGTTGCAATTTTGTATTTTAAGTTTCAGCTGAAAAATACTAAATAGGTTTTCTTGCGGCTTCACTCACAATCGTCCTTTTATTGATATGGCAAATATAGCCTTCTCGGTGTTCTCCATGTATGCCTACTATAGTCCATTTATTTTATCATGAGTTTCCTGACAGTTCATATCTGATAGTTATAGTGATGTAACCTAACGAAATTTAATCGAATGTTTTTTAATATCGAATCGGTTGGCAAAGAAAATGAAACCGGAACTGCGAATGTTTATGGCCGCTTCTCTACATCGTTTTTTCTACCGATTCAGTAACTTGCGTCAATCTCTATTGACGCAAGTCACATTCACTTTTATGCATTTAACATTTACGACATTTTTTAAAATCATATTTTTTAACATCGATTATTTAGTTTATTGGCCATTCATTTTTATTAAGTTCATTTAAAATACCAAGAAATATAGTTTACTGGGTAATTAACAAAGAGACAATACTTTAAAATAACGTTGTTTTGTTGGTTTATTTGTTATCGCCCTTAAGCAGTATGCGTGTGATGAAAAACTTAGATCTGTCAGGGAACTCAACGCAAAAATACTATAATATTGTTCTCCGCAGAGCCACCAGCTTCCCGAAGGAACTATTTCCTGCACTGGGATAAAAAGTAGGCTATGCTCTTTCTTAGGCTTTATCTGATACCAAATTTTATTTAAATCGGTTTAATCATTTTGAATTGAAAGCACGATGGAAAGAGAGTTACTTTAGTATTTATAGGTTTTTTGACGTCGGTCCATTCGTCTTCGAGTTAGAGAGAAAAATATAAAAGAATATTATGTTTTTTTTATGAAAACTAGCTTTCACCAGCGGAACTGTGGATACGCTTTTATAATATAAGTGAGATTTTGAAGTACAGCTATTCCCTGCATGCGGATTATTTAGATAACAAGTGATTCATAATGTAAACAAATATATTTTGACGATAAAAACTTAATCAAAATTCTGTTATAGATACCTTTATAAAAAAACCCGAATATCTTACTCGACCTTTGATTTTCAATCAGAATTTTGTTACTATTTTTCAAGATATTTTCCAAAGATACCATTTTATTAGAACACTTTACCAGCCGAACAATATTGAGCAAAAAAGGTAACAATATAAAATATTGTATCTTACTTTACGTGTTATCTTTGATAAGGGTGCGTCCTACGTGAACGAATGAATGCGAACGCAGATGCGAAGCGCAAAAAGACGAAGCATGTAAAGACGCCAGCAGAGAAACCTACCCGAATCTGTCACAAATAGAACATTGACCTTCCACTTTTGTGATAAGGTTGAAAATCTATTGAAGAAATTTGACAGATTGTGGTTAATTGATTTGCTGGCGTTTGTACTATTCGTGCAGATAAAGTATGGGATTGGGAATGACAGTGCATCTATAATTGTTTTGCTAGAACACTGCCAGTTTCACAGGTTCCAGATAAAATTCTAGATATCTATACATATATAAGAGATCACGCCATAGAAGAGCTGTCAAAATTAAAAGCGGGAATATTTATTAAAAATGGGAATATCCGTTAGATAGCTATCCAGAAATCTGGAACCTGTGAAATTGACCCTACGTGACGCAAGCAGTGTTACTTGAACATCATTGAATTAGCTTCGGATCGCTTCGCATTCTTGTTCGCGTTGATTCATCCACGTAAGACGTTGTAAGTCTGAAGCAGACCTATCAAATAAATGTGTTTCTTCTAAAAAAGCTTCTAAAAGTAATTGAAAAGAGTGCTAAGAACATTAAATAAATAATGCATTATCTTTTCAACAAAAATATAGCGTTTATTGTATTTTATTAAAACTTCATTTTACAGATATTAATATATATTTTTTATATTTTCATTTTACGTAAAAGTTATGTCCAAAAGACCGTTACTAAGCCGTTATATTTAAAACTAGAATTAAAAATTTTCAGCTAGTATACAATATGTTATGTTTACCCCGTCGGACTCATAAGGGTAATTTAGGTTAAGCAATCACAAGACTAAATAAATTTGAAAACTTTATAGATTCGTCATAGCAACAATAATAATGAATTTTGAAAAACCTATTTTTTGCCCCAAATGTGCTACAATTTCCCCTAAATCAGGCAAATTTTAAAAAAGCGACAACACCGATTTCTGTGGTATTTGATTTATTAGCGTAGCGCTTATTGTGTTTTTAACTTTGAGGTATTATGCCGACAGCCTTCTCAAAGGCGCACCGCGCGTCCTCAAAGGCGCGCCGCGGCACGTGTATCATAAATCAGTAGACAATTTACTAGAGACGCACTTTTTTGCGATATATCGATTTTATTATCGATATGTATCATTATTGTGTTGAATGTTGACTTGAATAGTTTACATGAAGTAGAGTAATTACACATAATAACGAACTGGCTTATGATACGAAGTTGGTGAAATTGATACAATACCGGCAAAAATAAACTTATCCAAAAAGTGTTAAACACGAATTAATATTACACAGTAGACGCATCGTTATCGTACTAATTATTTAATTATTAATTTAACAATTCGTTGGCACTGTTAAATTAATAATAATTTGACAGTCACACTATGAAACGAAATATTTTTTGACATCAATCGATTATCGACATCGACATTTAAAATTTGAATAATATTTAAAGAGGTACATCTCTTATCTCTAGTCAAAGGCACCGCCGACTATTGTATTTTAAATTTATTTTGGGTTCATGACCTTACGAAGTTATTACCCGGAAGACGATGACCCTTGAACCGTATTGCCAATATGATTTTCGTCATTTTATGAAATAATAATACGTTTTTTTGAGGGGTAATTATTTTTTACTCGTATGCAGCTGAGAAAATTTTTATGGAATCTCATGTAGGTACCTAATAATTCCTTCACTGGTCAGACGGGGTTTTTAGAACAGCCTGTATAATTATTTTTCACAATATTTCATAACTATTCCTCCAATTACAGAAAATAAAATAAGATAACAAATAAATAAACGCGTTTAGATGTACTCTTAATCTTAAAAATTACTGCATGCATTTTCATGTAGTTTTAACCAATAAATAAGGTGTTTGATCTCAAGCTTGGATCTCGTATGATCTCTTCCCAGCAGGTTAAAAAAACAATTAAACTAAGAGAACCACGACACCTATAATAAATTTTCCGGGCCATACTTATAAATTTAGGGCCAGTTTCCAGCTAAACTTCTAGATAGCTATCTGAGAGATAAGGCCATAGAAAAGCAGTAAAAATTCAAAACATTTCTATGACATTCTCTGCAAGTAGCTCTGTGTCATACAAGTTCCAACATGGCGGAAGAAAAACTCCTCACAGATTCAATAACCAGTGTAAACAAAGAAAATAGTTTGATTTATCGTATCATAAAACTAGAAACTTGCTAAATAAAATCCACAAGTTTCTAGGGCCATTAAAGATGTAATAAAACAAAAGGCGGTAATATATTGTCTGTGGAGCGCCATATTGAGAAAATAAAATAAAATGGCAGCAAGATA
>NWSH02000150.1:6794653-6810217 GCA_002382865.2 Heliothis virescens
TAAGTAAAAAAAAGGACATACAGTCAAGAAAAATATATTGTTTTGTTGAGGAGCTCTCCGAGCTGATGGTCGCTAGCATTGCCCGTTTGCTCGAGCGGTATTAATTTGTCGTACAAAGGCACCACAGATGTTACGTACAGCGTTCTCAGCGCTTCTCTGCGCTCACCGCCGCGTCGTCAGCGTGCTGCGCCCATCACACGTTTGTAATCTACAACTCTGACTTACAATTCCTCGAGGCAAAAGCAATGCAACGTATAGATGAGAATTTACACTCTATAGATCTGTAGCTCTATAGTATTAAGTATATTAATTTCTGTGCACAATAAAGTACCGTACTACGTACACCATCAATCTATTCTTAACGCCCGGTTCAAATTAATTTATAGTTAACCACTAGCGCATCAAACAAGGCCTCAAAATAAAGACCATGCGGATTTTTTTGCGGAATGGCTAAATGAGAGTTCAGAATCCGAAAGTGACTATATAGACCCGAATTTTGTTGCATTGGAGAGTGACTATAATTTGGCATCTGAACAGCAAGACATCGAACCCAATGTGTGTAATCGGTCGCAATATTATCATGGAAAATATCGGTATCAGGAACTTTGACAGTTCCTACTATTTAGTACCTTGTGATTTACACGAAAGTTGTCGATAACCTATTATATTTTAACTTTTTTTAGTTATGTGGTCATTAATCTTTAAGAAAAAAGGACAGTCAAAGAAAATATATTGTTTGTTGATTAATAATAGCTAGTAACATAAAAGTTACTTTTTTCATCCAAAAAAATTGAGACTGTGATTTAATTGTTTAATATTAGTAATAAATTATTATACTATCTTTTTTTTTATTCATTTATACAATAACTAAATACATATACAATACCTAGACATATTTATTTACAAATAATATTGATAAATATAAAAGATTTCTTTATTAAAGCTCTGGTGGTCTGGCAGACCTCACGTCGGTACTTATGTAACTAAAATAGCACGTCGGTACTTAAAGGTTAATGTCGGTCCTGCGCCTGATCTCTCTCCGGTCGTGTCGGATTGCCGTCCCATCGGGTTATGAGAGTGAGGGAATAGGGAGTGCACCTGTGTCTGCGCAAATGCTTGTGCACTATAATATATCCTGCGCGGCTGGCTGATCTCCTTATATGAGAACAGCCGCCGTGGCCGATAATCGGCTAGGAGGCCATCATCATTTGCAGCCTACTTTGAATTAATGACTTTTTATATTTTATCATATTGATTTATGAGTCCGAACAAACTATTGGCCGAATAAAAGTCTGTAGTGTGCAGAGGCTCTAACCCAAACTTAAATTTTACCCTATTTAATAAAATGTAGGCCCGTCAAGCACTGCTGTGTATGTCAGTATAAAAGTACAGTCACGCACATTAATCACACCGAACCCTTTTTCACGCCTATCGCGTTTATATACTTACTAGGAAAATATTACGTGTTGATAGCAGTGTAATTTCTATTTAAATTGTTATTATATTTTAAAACAAAAAACCGACTTCACAAAAAAACACTGAAAGGGATAAAAAAATAAAACTTTTCACATGGCTCTAGAAGTCGGTGTCTGCAGGTCTGTTGACTGTGTTTATTTTGCCACCGACTTCTAGAGCCATCTGAAAAGTTTTTTATTTTATGCTTTTCAGTTTTCGGGTCTATTATATTATCTATATATATTGGATATAATATTTTTTCAGGGCCAAATCAAAATGTAAGTACCTAATTGTTTGAGAAATGAAAAAAATTACATTCGAATAATTTATCCACAATATTTTGATAAACATTGATAAATTGATAAAACAATATAAATAGTGGTTTTGATAAATACGATTACGGGTAATTATAGGAAATGGAAACCACAAAAACTGTTACAAATAATGATGTGGTACTGAATATTAAATTTTAACAGTTTTTAAATCTTTTAAACTGTTTTAAAATTGAGCAGGCCTCATTAAAATTCTGTAGGTACGTTAAAATATGCGGATCATTAAAAGATTATTGAATATGGCGTCACTGGCAATATTTAATCTGGAAGTGGGCCACTTCTATCTACGAAAAATTATTTTCGTTGCCAAATTCAGTTTCATTCCTTTTATTTTTATTTTTTTAATAGCCTTTTTACTGTCCCACTGCTGGGCACAGGCCTCCTCTCAAATTGAGAAGGATTGAGCGTTAATCACCACGCTTGCTCAATGCGGGTTGGTGATTTCAAAGTTTATAGTCCAGGTTTCCTCCTTTTAAATTATTATTTCATAATCCTGATTTTTCCTTTATTTATTACTGTCATTGGTGTTAAATTGTGGTAATTATCTATACTTTAACTTTTACTTTTACTAATATTTCAAAGGGGAAACATTTTTTCTGTTTGTTTGTTTGTATATACTCTAAAGGCTCCAAAAATATTTGAAAAACTGTAGCTACACTATCCCCGAGTTACCCCACACGGGTGAAAGCGTCGGAAAACAGCTAGTATTATAAATAAATATTCCTGACTTTGTATAGCTTTCTCTTATATAATTACAGTATAATAAAACCATTTAATCCTCATAGTTCTAATGATGCAAAACAAGAGTTGAGAATAATGACAACAACGAGGGGGACATTTTGGAAATCCGCCAAACGAAGTCACCCGTTACAGTAAACGAGACGAATAGTACTTGGTTTTAAGTTATTTAAGTTTTATAATGCTAGTGAAGCTTGAATATATTCCGTATTTATTTATTTTTGTTTCATAATCTTTATTATAATTATGTATATTTCATAACGAGTTCTTCTGTGTTTTGGAAGGCACGATAAACTGGTCCCGGCTGTCATTTGAACATCTTTGGTAGTTGTTAGGGGTAGTTAGAAGACTGACAACCAGTCTTACCAAGGGGTGCCAGGTTGCCCGGGTAACTGGGTTTGTGGAGATAAGACAGGTAGTCGCTCCATGTAAAACACTGGTTCTCAGCTGCATGTGGTTAGACTGGAAGCCGACCCCAACGTAGTTGGGAAAATGCTAGGCAGATGATGATGATGAATCAAATACCCGTTTCAGATTGGGAAGATTGCAATTGAAACAAAAGAAGCCTTCAGGGTTCGTTTAGTCCAGCCGATATAATCTATACTAATATAATAAAGCTGAAGAGTTTGTTTGTTTGAACGCACTAATCTCAGGAACTACTGGTCCGATTTGAAAAATTCTTTCAGGGTTAGATAGCCCATTTATCGAGGAAGGCTGTAGGGTACTTTTTATCCGGGTGCGCCGAGTAGTTCCCATGGCAGCGGGTGAAATATAAAATAACTTGATAGGTTCGGGATAGAATGAATACTCTCTCATTTGGTTTAAACACAAGCTAAAGACATAAGTGGGTACTTGAAAAATATCTTCTTGAAACGTTTTACCAAAGTCTCCCAAATAAAATTGGTAAAAGCATAAATTAAAAAAAAAAACAATGTTCGGAAAAACAAGAAGAGCTTTTTAATACCATGAATAAGCGTATTTTTTAATCAACCTTTTTACTTAATAAGAGTTCGCTACACTTAATTGAAACCCTTATTTTAAAAATTGCCCATTCACGCGCGAAAATAAATAAAATCTCACTGATTAAGTGTGTCTAGGTTAAAATTTTGAAGTGTATTAATTAGATTTGTTTTTTATTAAGCAGTAAGCTCGTTTGTATTTTATTGGTAGCTTTTTTTAAAATTGTCCCACTGCTGGGCACAGGCCTCCTCTCAAATTGAGAAGGATTGAGCGTTAATCACCACGCTTGCTCAATGCGGGATGGTGATTTTAGACTTTATAGTCCAGGTTTCCTCAAGATGTTTTCCTTCACCTTCTATCAGCCATTGGTGTCTAAGACATAACTTAGAAAGTAACATACAAACTTAGAAAAGTTGCATTGGTACTTGCCTGACCTGGAATCAAACACACTCATACTTGAGAGGTTGGTGCTTTACCCACTAGGCCACTAGGACATTAGGGGAATAGGCATGACGACAGGGTAAAAAAAAATAAGCAAATCCATTTAGTCCGTAATTAAGATTATTGCAAAATATGGGACACGTATTTTTGAAATACTATAAATAATAACAAAGATAATGAGTGTTAAAGTTCAGGAGTGGGGGGTCATGACGTCACGCCTACGCAAAAATCGTACCTAGGCGTGACGTCACGCGCAATTTCAACGGTCTATAACTTAGTAATTATCTGTTTAGATGAAAAACGAAAAATACGTATGCAATATTTTTTTATAATCTATAAGACGGACTAATTACATTTTTTTTGTCGTCATGCCTATTATTGGTAGCTATTGTGTACTTATTAATTTTATCAGAGTCAACCCCATTTCAAAGTAAAATTGTTCGAAGTGAAATTTTTACTTCAAGCTGTGTTGTCAATGTGTGAGGGTGCCAGCTGCAAAGTTGGCACAAGTGACCCTCTTTTTGTTGGGAAACCTCAAATGAGCCTTCCTGCTGTAGGTACAGCGTGAAAGAGTGTCAGAGTCTTACAGACCAATCGTGTTCTTTCTGGAACCCTTTGGATACCAGGGCTGCGGTAACTATTGCGAAAAATCCCTCAGCAGACAGACCATTGATTAGGACCTTTTTACTGTCACACATGTTTACGTCCAGGCCAGGCCCGCATGCGGGCTGCGGTTCGCAAGCAAAGCAGATATTTCTTACTTATACTTTGACGAGCATGTACTATAAAAACAATGTACGATAATGATGGTTTGCGGTTGCGGGCGACCTGGCCAGCATGCGAGCGCAAATACGCATGATAATAAAAACCGGCCAAGTGCGAGTTGGACTCGTGCACGAAGGGTTCCGTACCATTATTTGTGAAAAATGAATAATAATAATAAATGAGATACAGCCTGGAGACAGACAGACAGACAACGGAGTCTCAGTAATAGGGTCCCGTTTGCCCTTTGCGTACGGAACCCTAATAAAAATGTCCTAAGAGCAGACTCAATTTCTAGGCTACCACATTTTTTTTGAGAACTGTATGCCAATAAACACTATCCTCACGATGGACAGTCACGCACAAAACCTATAACAAAGGCTATCTTCGTCCGTGAAGCACTTACGTAGGACTTAAGTAGTCTTGCACTATAATGTCAGCTATAAAACTACTACAAATTCCACTGGTCTTATCTCTCAATAGCTATCTTAAGATGCGTTTAGAATAAAGGAACAAAGAACTGGAGCCTTTCGTTGTACTTTCTACAAGATTTCGATAATAATAATCACCCACTACGCAGTATTGTGAGGAGGTTTCTGTCTCTGGGGCCGGCAACCACCGGTAGCTTGGACCCTGCTCCTGATACCGGTTTGACCATCGATATCGGTAGCAGAAATCGCTCGGTGAAATTAAAAAAAAACTCACAAAGGCAGCCTGGATTATGGAAGTAGACGATTATTTTCATGACGTATTTTGTACATTTAAAAAAATAAAAATAGAATAGACCCTGCTCCCCATACCGGTTTGAACCGGGAGACAGGTCAGGAGCAGGTATCGGTACCCTCTACCCAGTTACCCAGGCAACCCTTAGTAAAATTGTTTGTCAGACTTTCTGGCTTCTGACTGGCGTAACGACTGTCATAGATGTTCAAATGACAGCCGGGATCCACCAATTTAACGTGCCTTAGGGTGACAAATCAACATCGAACTATGCTGCGCTGTAATGCGCTGTGCTCTGTGTTTCTTAAATTAAGTTTTTAACAATCTAGCTCATTATAAAGTAATCAGCAGCTCGTGTAGTCGTTTATCTCGTCAAATATGACCTGTTTTCAAAAAAACGTAAACATTACGACATAGTTGAATCCGATGAAGACGAAAGTGAAAAAGAAGCGGATATGGATATTTTATGTGTTATTCCAAACCGAGCATAGCTTGAAACAGCGCAGCATGGCAGAGCTCCATGTTGATTTGTCACCCTTATAGCCGCGCGGCTGTTACTTAGCCACGGGCTCCGTGGGCGTTGTGTGTAGTAACCCTAAGATTGGACATTAGACAAGAACGTTAGGCGTGACAAATGATGTGTACAGAAGGGGCGGCGGTACAAAATGTCTCTGTTAGCACAAGGTGACACGGAAGCGGCCGAAACCCTGTCTGGGACAGGGGTGGAGGGTCAAAAACGATAATTAAGTGATTTATAATGTTGTTTATGTTCATAAGTTACGGTAACTGCCTCGTTGGACTAGTGGTCACACTGCGCGACTGCCGATCACAGGTCTCGGGTTCGATTCCCGGGCCAGGCCGAAATCGTTTTGTGGGTTTTAGAAACTTTCACAAAGCAGCCTGTAGTTTGGAAGTAGGCGGTGTTACACCCCCGTGCCTGGGAGGGCACGTAAAGCCGGCGTCCTCGAATGCTACTCAGTAGCAGTCGTATATATAAATCCACGTCAGAGGCCGTCAGGCGGATTTGAGAAAACTCTGACACTAGGGCTTGTCAGGTGATTAAACCTGCAGCTCACTCGATAAGAAGAAGATAAGTTACGGTGTGAAAGTAGGCCATAAATATTATTAAAATACTGCCTGATTCTAGGGGTTTACGTTTTTATAGGTATTGAAAATGTATCTAATTCAGTTTTTTTTAAATAAAGACCAGGCCTCAGTAATTCCTTTTTTACAGCTGGAAAATACATAATTGATAGTGAATTTCTCAACTTATACAGGCATTTCAAAAATGCCACAAATCATTGAAACAAACAGATAGGCAAACTTTTGTTTTCGTATGAGTATTATTGCAAAAATTCAATACCATTAAAAAACAATATGAACGCTACAACAAAACCACAGTACACCCAAACCATAAAGCAAGCTCGCCCAATTAAAAATGTACAGTCGACAGCAAGTCAGTGTACACTAATCTGTCAAGTTTCTGTGATCGATTTTCAACCTTATCACAATAGTGGGAGGTTAAAGTTCGATTGGTAAAATTTGACAGATTTTAGGTACACTGACTTGCTGTCGACTGTACCATGCATTTATTTTAACATTTTCATATTTATTTTCAGCTGCCAAAACCGCGGAAGCTTGCGTGTGTAATTAAATTATATTATTCTGATAAATTACACCTCGTTGTGGTGGCCTGGTGGTTCAATTTCAAATTCATAATCTCCATTATGGTTTAAGGACACCTCACCACTCAAGTACGAAGGTGCTGGTTCGATTCCAGATCAGGCATGTACAGATGCCACCGGTGGGTTTTAGTCAGTAAAAGTCTGACACTCCCTTCCGCTGTCACCCACAGCGGGTGGGGTCATACTGATGATTTCCCATCGATATAAAAAATAAGGTCTACCTACCTGAATCTATCAAAATTAACCGATCGAAAATTAACCTTCCACTATTGAGATAAGGTTGAAAATGTACTGAAGCAATTCTTAATAGTATCTGGTGTCTGTACTTTCCAAGTCTATCTTGGATATAGATGACTACATAGATTGTGAAACTCTCTCCGGTCGTGTCGGATTGCCGTCCCATCGCGCTATGAGAGTGAGGGAATAGAGAGTGCACCTGTGTCTGCGCAAATGCTTGTGCAGCTGGCTAATCTCCTTAGAGAGAAGCGCTGCCGCAGCCGTAGCTGAGAATCGGTCCCGTAGTTCAATGATCGCTTGGCTCATTGACCTCTACAAAAGATAATTCACGAAGACTGATACTTATTAGCGATGCTGACAGTATGCAACATTATCGTATCATAATATTCTATGCCTACAGGCCATTGAACCTTCTAGTATAATATCAAGAGAAACAACGACATTTTGATGATACGGTGATTTATTTGTTACAAAGTTAGATCAGTGCTTTTGGCTCAATCTTTTGAGTATGATAAAGCCACAAAGTTTGTTTGTTTGAACACGATAATTTCGGAAATTAAGGCCCATTTACACATTGCGATTTCATTGCCCGTTGCTTGCCATTTTATTGCAGAAATATTTGACAGGCAACCATTTACCTATTGCAAGATTACGTTTACACAGCGCAAGTAGCATCTTGCTGCTATAAATTGGCAAGTAACGCGCAATGAAATCGCAATGTGTAAACGGGCCTTTACTGCATCGATTCCAAGAAAACTTTTTGTGTATTTTCAGGATTTTTAGCCTAATTACTGAAGATATATTACTTTTAATCCGGTCACATAGAGTATTTCCCACGGGACGTAGCTGAAACCGCTGGCGGAAGCTAGTTAGCAATAATTAAGTAGAATCTTGTGTTTGAAGGTTAAATTGTAATGCATGGCATGGATGGCATAATTAACACTAGCTGCCGTCAATGGTTTCAACCACGTCCTACGGGAACTATTCCGCGCACCCGGATAAAAAATTGCCTATAGCATTCCTCGATAAATGGGCCATCTAACACTGAAATAATTTTTCAAATCAGACCAGTAGTTCCTGAGATTAGCGCGTTCAACCAAACAATCAAACTTCAGCTTTTAGTAGTATAGATTTACTTCGACTAGACAAAGGGGTCTCTCGTTGACTATTATTTCATAATGATAAGAAATGACGATTACATTTCAGTTCCTCTTGACTCATAGAGGCTGGCACTTATGCTTGTTACATAGCGAATACGTGATAGGTCAGCTCTAGTCTTTGACAGTATGAACTTTGACGTTGTCGTTGTTCAGTGAAAAAATATTCATTTAAAATTATGTTTGAAACTCTTAACGCCTCCTCCCTGCAAGCGGTTTTTCGGCCGTTAGTTAGATCAGGTTCATGAATTCTGTGAGTAGTTTCTGAGATTAGCGTAAATAAACAAATAAACTTTTCCGATATAATCTATACTAATATTATAAAGCTGAAGAGTTTGTTTGTCAGCTATGTTAATATAGAGTTTAAATACTACCAACTCATATGTTAACATGTTTATAATAGGAATTATAAAACGACACATTAAAAAAACTTTGCGATAAATTTTTTTAATAACTTGAGCACAAAATTAATGATGATTAGTTGAGTGGCACGAAAAACACTACTAAAAAATTTTCTTTCTTGTTCCCACTTTTAATTTTATGTTCTTGAGTACACAAAAAAACCGGCCAAGTGCGAGTTGGACTTGCGCACAAAGGATTCCGTACCATTATCTATGAAAAATAAACGTATCTTTTACCTATCACTAGCCAAAATACAAACCTTTTGTTAAACCTTTCGTAATAGGTTCCCGTTTTACCCTTTGGGTACGGAACCCTAAAAAGTTGTTTTTTACAAAATGAGTGTAGAAAAAGGCTTATGTACAGACGACAGCAGGTCAACGTATATGAATCTGTCAAATTTTACCAGTCAAACATTAACCTACTTCCATTGTGATAAGGTTGAAAATCAATCGCAGAAATTTGACAGATTTGTGACTGACTTGCTGTCGTCTCTGTACCCAACAACTGAAAGACTGAACACTTAAAATTATTATTGTTATTGCATATCCTCTTTTGTCTTAAAAAACTAGCGTGCAATAAAACTTATCACATTTTCCTCATAGCTAATAGTGATTGGCAAAGTTGTGAACTTGCTATTTCACTTGGACTTTGTTAATATTTTCCTTATGGTATATTGTTAGAGAAAATGTCGAGTTCGCGGCTTTTATTACGCGGCGTGTGAAGAGCCAAGAGTAGGTACTGCAGAGGGCAGGTTAGGTATAATATTGAGCATGAAATTGTCTAAATAATACCTGATAATAATTAATATCAGGTTGTGAATTGTGATACATGTCTGTCGGGGCTGGCGCACAAAGGGCTCCCGAAGGAACACGGTGGGTTTTAGTCAGTAAAAGTCTGACACTCCCTCACGCTGTCACCCACATTGGGAGGGGTTGTTTTGATTATTTTACATCGATAAAAAAAGAAAAAAGGTTGCTATTGACATAATATGTCAATAATTATTTACTAGCTTCTACCAGCGGCATCGCCTACTTCCCGAAGATACTGCTTCCCGCCCCCGGTTTAAAGTAGCCTATACCTTATCGTGATTAATAAGCTTTATCACTGCCAAGTTTCATCAAAATCCGTTCACCCGTTTGCACGTGAAAGAGTAACAAACATAAACACACGCTTTTAAAATATTAGTAGTATAGTAGGACACTTGATCATTAATTACGTGTACTAATATCTCATGTGAGACTGGTATCTAATGTAGCTAAACCTTGTTACAGAACAAAAAGATTTAACATAGGCGATTACACTGATTTCCAATAATAATAAGACTATTACAAATATTATGTAAGGCGCTCACGATTCGAAGCTAACAGGTTGTTGTCCAATAGTGGTACAGACGACAGCAGGTCAACGTATACAAATCTGTCAAATTTTACCAATCAAACATAAACCTACCCCCATTGCGATAAGGTTGAAAATCGATTGCAGAAATTTGACAGATTGTGGTAACTTGATGTGCTGTCGTCTGTACTTAAAGGCTTTAAATGTTCGAACTAACTCTTTACGTAGTACAGCGTCCTTGACGATTGTCGGCCACGGCGGCTGTTCTCATATAAGGAGATCAGCTAGCTGCGCAGGACATATTATAGTGCACAAGCATTTGCGCAGACACAGGTGCACTCCCTCACTCTCATAACCCGATGGGACAGCAATCTGATGCGACCGGAGAGAGATCAGGCGCAGCACGATGTTTAAATAGTAAGGTTCTTGAATAGTAATTGAGTGAATATCAACATCTCAGCTATGTAAAACTTATAAACTATAAATCAATTTTTTTTGTTAGCCTGTATTGTCCCACTGCTGGGCAAAGGCCTCCCCCAAAGTCTTTCATTCTTCTCTATCTGAAGCATGCTGTGGCCAGTCAGCGAGAAAATTGACTAAGTCATCCCGCCAGCGCTTCCGAGGTCTACCTCTAAGCCTTCTTTCATCGTCAGAAATCCAGTGAGTGGTGATCTTGATCTGATATCAGTCTTCTACTAAATGATCATTCTATACAAATTGTATAAAGCTGAAGCGTTCATTTGTTTGCTTGGTTTTACGGTAGGCAACAAACTACTTAAACGCTTGAATTTAGTATCGAGTCTACACGTCCTTAGTCTATATGACAATTTCATTCCTTGGCAGAGTAGGTACTGTAGGCATGATGAGTCTTCTCTACTCTTGGCGACAAACTGTTAGTAAAGATACAAGTACCTACATTTAGGTTCGTCTATCGTATATCACCCCCTATTTGATCTGGTCAACAAAACACGTATAAACCGCTCTGGACCGATTCTTTTTTTGTTCGTTGCACTCAGGAGAAAATTGGCTTTTACCGAATATTTTTTTTAAAAATGCCCAGAAAATAAAAAAAAACACGAAAAAGAAGGTTAAGAAAGGAAAAAAAATTGTAGCAAATAATAATTTTAAAAGTTATTCTTTAGTTTAACTCATTCGTTTTTAAGTTTCATAATAGCAAGATGACAAATAAATTGATCGCGCACACACCTAGTAGTTTATCTAGTAGTCTTCTAGTTTCTATAAAATATCCACCATGTTAATGAAACTAAATATTTTCTTTCAGTATTGATGTATCAGAATCTAGGGCTTATTTCAGTACTAATTAACATCAAGGACACCTCATTTGCACGCAGACATGAAGCCGAAATACAATCATACTATTTACTCCCTAATTCAGGCTATAAAGTCTAGTTAATCAACATAGTTTGACTCCTGGGTCTGCTCGTGAACTGAGTTAACGACAGTTCCGATAATTAGAAGCGGTTTGTTTGATTGAGTCTCATTTGCACTAAACGTTATTGTGACTAATGCTTAACGGTCGTTCCCAATAACCTATCTATCTCTGGATTTGTTTACTAGAGATAGAATTTTGACAGTAGCCCCATACAAGTTATGTCAAATTCCTAGCTCTATACAAATCCGGAGATAGACAGAATATTGAATTCCGCAGAAAGTAGGTTAAGATTAAGGCAGATGCGTTATCTCACGAAAAGCTTTAGTGGGTGTACAGACAACAGCACAACAAGTTACCACAATCTGTCAAATTTCTGCAATAGATTTTCAACCTTATCACTACAGTGGGTAGGTTAATATTTGATTGGTAAAATTTGACAGATTCGTATAGGTTGACCTGCTGTCGTCTGTACATGGTCCTTGTATGCGAAAAAGTTCCCCAGAACTCGAATAAAACTGTTTAGATTTAAAATCTAAATATATAAAACTAGCTTCTGCCAGCGGCTTCGTCCGCTTCCCGAGTGAACTATTTCCCGTACCCGGATAAAAAGTAGCCTATGTTGTTCCTCAGGGTCTATTCTACCTCTGTACCAAATTCATCAAAATCGGCTCCCTGGTTTAGGCGTGAAAGCGTAACAGACAGACAGAGTTACTTTCGCATTTATAATATCAGTAGGGAAGTAGGGATTCAAAGGAGACTGGCTGACAATGATCTATCAACGCACAGCCCAAACTACTGGAAGGATCGAGCTGAAATTGGTATGCACGTAAATCTCATTACGGAACGGGAAAATTCGAAGTTTTGGGAGAAGCCACTGGCAGAAGCTAATTAAAACATAAAGGGGGACACCCCGTGTAAGATATCCCAGTACTAATTATTATAATAGCGCAAAATTTGTATTTTTTGTCATTTTGTGAAAATACTGTACTGAAATTGCTTTCTGAATGAAAAATTAGCTTCGCACGACAATCTCAATTAAATTACAACGTTATATTGATGAAAAGGTCAGTCCAAAGGTAGATAAATCATCTTTCTAATTTCTATCATTCTTAAGAGCTATGGCCGTTAATTGAACATTAATTATAGCGGGGCCTGGCATTAATTGATAATAATTACTAATTATTTTCTTTTATCGTGATGCAGGGGACTGATTTATTAGAGGAAGTTTTTGTACGTCAGAATTGGAACTGTCGATAGAATGATATAGCTCGTGTAAGGATAAGGACGTTTGTACACAAGGCTACGCGAATCTTCGATATTTAGGAGATTTTGGGGTTTTACAGCTTTTTTACAGTAGCGGATTTTCCATTCAGTTCGTATGGGTGTATCGCAAACGATTGAAAACTCGGTACAAACATTACGTTTAAAACCGCGTGACAGATTTTGTCGCTCAGAACATGTCGACCGTTTTTGCCCGGTCACCGGGCATACAGTAAATCCGCCAGTGTGAAAGGGCTGTAAGAGTGACTTGCTTTGATCTATAAAAGCGGGTGTGATTTTTTTTTCTTAAAAATTTGACAAACGTCTCTTTATTTGCTTGTCATAAATAACATCATAGCGACATCATATCGGTAGATTAATGAATGTATGAAAAATCAATGTGATACTCTAAACCACTCTTACTTTATACTCAACCCACCCCAATAAAAGTATAAAATAAAAAACTTTTTACAAAAAAACAAAACCGACTTTACAAAAAAAAATACTGAAAGGGATAAAATAAAACTTTTCACATGGCTCTAGAAGTCGGTGTCTGCTGGTCTGTTGACTGTGTTTACTTTGCCACCGACTTCGACAAGTTTTTATTTTATCCCTTTCAGTGGCTTTTTTTTTGTGAAATCGGTTTTGTTTTTTGGTAAAAAGTTTTATTATTTTGTGCTTTTCAGTTTTCGGATCTAAAACTATAATATCTTTAATACCCACCCACAGTAACAGTCGGTCCCGTAATAGTATCATCGACGTAAAAAAGCGTACGAAATTTGAAGAGTTCTCTCAATTTCTCCAAGATCCCATCATCAGATCCTGGTCTCCTTACCATGGGACAACCTGTAAAGAACACCTTTTCAAACTTAACAAAAAAAGAATTTTGAATATCGGTACAGCCATCTTCGAGTAATCGGTGAACATACATAAAAAAAAAAGATACGGTCGAATTGAGAACCTCCTCCTTTTTGGGAAGTCGGTTAAAAATAGATATGTTATTATAAAAAAATGGTTTTTGCATTACCTTATTTTAAAAGAACTGGCATAAAAAAAACACCCTATCACCGTACCGCAATATAATCCAAAAAATATTACTTCTAACTTCCTGTGTTGCCACATATTTTCTAAAAAATATTTCCGTAAAACCTACCAATATTTGGGAACAATTTCAAGTTTTTCCTTCGGGTAAATAATTTAGTAGTCACTTGTGTCACAGCACTCGACATTGTTATCGTAAACACCCGTGAAAAGAAAATGGAGGTGAACTCCTACTGATAAATAAATGCTGTTAGTTTGTCTGTTTGTATGCAAAAATCTATACTCAAATAGATTTTGAACAATGAAATGACTAGCTGTATATTTGACAAATTAATTTTTTAGAATGAATGGCCCATATCTAACAGATAATGCCCTAGAAATGTTTTTAATTCTGACTACTTTTCTTATGCAGTATCTGATAGTAATCTAGAACTTTATCTACAACTTGTGAAACTGGTTCTAAAAATTTTTGGTACTCGATTTATTCGTTTTTTTTTTACTAAGCGATTCCGCACACGTTCTGATCAAAACAAATTTTACAACTATTTGGTTCGTTTTTCGATATGTAGTCTACTCATTCTAAGTTAAAACTATTAACCCTACTTACATTTAATACATTATTGCCTATTGATTTATTAACAAACAAACTTAATCATCTACTCGTCACAAATTTTAAGTTAAGAGAAATTATTTAAAAACGTATCAAATATTCGCTAAATATACAAGTGTATCCGTGAGATATACTTAGCGTAAAACATAACGCGTGTTCACAAATATTTGCTTCGCTTTGATGACTTATTCAACATTTTGAGAGGTATCAAAAGACGACCTCCTAACGTATGTGTTTAATACTGAAGAATGTATGAAATTCAGTCGTTTTAGACATACGTATCAGCAATCTCATATTTATGTATTCGCCTATTTTTTATATGACCATGTAAATGAGGGTGTATATAATTTTAATCTATACTTATCTATACTAATATTATAAAGCTGAAGAGCTTGTTTGTTTGTTTGAACGTGTTAATCTAAGGAACTACTGGTCCGATTTGAAAAATTATTTCAGTGTTAGATAGCCCATTTATTGAGGAAGGCTATAGGCTACTTTTTATCCGGGTGCGCCGAGTAGTTCCCACGGGATTCGGGTGAAACCGCTGGCGGAAGCTAGTACGTAAATAAAGGCAATAAGTATGACTGACTACTAAGGTATGTTTTTTTTCAATGGGGTCTATCTTTTATATAGAATAATATTCACCATATTACGCAAAGACAAAAACTTTGAAATACTTTTTTAATACGACTTCGATTCCTAAAAATCTATGTTTTATTACTTTCAAGATTGTTCGGGCGAATTACCGCGGCTTAGGTAAAGAAAAGGTTCCAGAAGGAACACGGTGGGTTTTGGTCAGTAAGGCCTTTGCCACACTAGACGGAAATTCCGTCACCGAACTTCCGCGGCGGAACGCCAATACATGTTATCTATACTAATATTATAAAGAGGAAAACTTTGTTTGTTTGTTTGTTTGTTTGTTTGGTTGTAATGAATAGGCTCAAAAACTACTGGACCGATTTTAAAAATTCTTTCACCATTCGAAAGCTACATTATCCACGAGTGACATAGGCTATATTTTATCCGGGTACGGGCA
>NWSH02000150.1:6818197-6843407 GCA_002382865.2 Heliothis virescens
GGTTCTTCAAACCATACAGACAGAATTGTGTTGCTGGGGAGTTTGTTCCACCACTTCTTCTTCCCAGCAAAAACACATAGGAAGTGGTGAAGGGCGGGCGTTTTGGGGGCTGTCTTTTTGTAAAATTGACCTTCAAAAAGTGCTGATTTTCAGCCTACTTTGAATAAACGACTTTTTATCTTTTTTTTTATCTTATCCCATCGTTGAGAGGTTGATGCTTTACCCACTAGGCTATCACGACTTAAATGATATAATCCTAACGACCAGTTCCACAGGCTCTAGATAAAGTGCTAGATAGCTATCTGACTGATAATTTGTCATAGAAAATTTGTCAAAATTAAAATCACTACTATGGCACTATCTATACTAATATTATAAAGCTGAAGAGTTTGTTTGTTTGAACGCGCTAATCTCAGGAACTACTGCTCCGATTTGAAAAATTCTTTCAGTGTTAGAAAGCCCATTTATTGAGGAAAGCTGTAGACTACTTTTTATCCGGGAGCGGGTGAAACCGCTGGCAGAAGCTCGTAATTTTATATATCACGACTCCATCAACTTATCCCATTGTTTCTTAATAGATTAATGGCAATGTGCACCACTATCGGAACATTATTTATTCGTTTTAAAAGAAATCCAAAAAGTTGCCTCGTCCCCAACTTGAGGATATAANATTCGGGTACGCGCAGCTGTTCCCACGGAAAAGCGGGTGAAACTGCTGACGGAAGCTAGTCTATCTATCTAGAATTTTACCTGGAATTAATAGTAGTTTTCTTTTGTCTAAAATTATATGTAAGTGATAACTAGCGAAGCGTTCAATCATACTTAGAACGCAACTTGTTTAACTAATCTGTATCTAACTTAGATACCTCTCACAGGCATTCCTAAGTAACCTCGTTCCAAAACTAAGATTACACACCACACATGTAAATTCCAAACGTTTATAAGCACTCCTATTTGTCCTTACTAATAATGTAAATAAAATTGTCTGTTTGTCACACTTTCACTGTAAAATGGGTAAAATGATCTAGATAGAGAGACCAGGGCGTCTACTCTGAAAAAACACTTCCGATTGTTTGGAACCGACCGACATATGACCGAATTTTGCATTGTTTTTCTACTACGAAAATACTACGGTTTGGCTCTTAGATTAATGAGGGTTTACGATATAACAACTGTCAAAATGATGTTCGGTCGGAACGAGTAGCAACCGAACCGACTAAACGATATGGATAATGATTTCGTAGAAACATGCGAACATTCGGAATAGACCCCCAGTATTACCAAGAGATATCGGGTTGCAGAGGAGGTCAGATAGGCAGTCGCTCGATGCAAAAACACTGGTTTTCAGCTGCTTCAGATTAGACTGGAAGATAACAGACAATGCCGTATTTGAGTGTGTTACTAGCATCATATCATAGACCAACCTACCGCAATCTGTCTGTCTTCAATAGATTTTCAACCTTATCACAGTAGTGGTAGGTTAATGTTCGATTGGTAAAATTTTACAGCTTCCAGTTCAACTAGCTGTACTTATACTTTTATTTCATAACAAACTATGTAAGTGGGGCTACACTGACGACAACAGATGCGAGTGCAACACAAACCAAGCGACACCTTCTGTGTTGCCCAATGTGTCTCAACAGCTGCACAGCGGAAGATCTACGTGCCGCCACTGTCATTGCCGTCAGCGTGGCGAAATATTGGGCCTCCACAATTTAAATTTTATATGGTTTGCCATCGACTCGCTAAAAAGAAGATTTCATAACCGCTGAATCGATTTAAAGAAATGTAACATGCGTGAAGTAATTCCTTCAAAACGCGGGTAAAACCAGAGAAATAGCTAGTGTACACATACATTATTCATACAAACGGCAATATGCTTTGTGTCTCCTAAGCTTTTCTCAAGGTATATAATCCGTACTACGCGCCAGATTATTGGGATACCTTACCCCGACGAGATTTTACTGTGCCATTAAATATGGTTTAGTTATTAATTTTCTGTTATAATTTATTTATATAATACTTACGGATTTGTATGCAGCCTAAGCCAAACAAATAGGAAAATATTTTTTTGTAAGAAAATAGGTTTTACAGACTTCTTACGTGTTTATTAAAATGAGAAGGTCAAAAGTCAAATTCTTTTTTTTAAATTTCAAATTGACCTCGTACAGATTCTTATGAAATGTCAAGCACGGTTCCAAGAATTCGGTCTCCTGGAGAAGAACCGGCAAGAAACTACATGGACACTCTTTTAAAATAACTATCTTTTGAAAGGTTCTCGAGTAACAAATTAACGGGCTTTCTAACACATAATGTTTTTTTTTAGGGTTCCGTAGCCAAAGGGTAAAAAGGAACCCTATTACTAAGACTTCATTGTCTGTCTGTCTGTCTCCAGGCTGTATCTCATTAACCGTGATAGCTAAAATGCTGAAATTTTCACAAATGATGTATTTCTGTTGCCGCTATAACAACAAATACTAAAAATTAAAAAATATGTATTATTAAGGCTAATATGCTTTGAAAGACGTGCTACCAAACTATGAAGTCTCAACGATGGAACTAGGAACACAAGAAAAATATAACTGGATAGAAAACACTATAAAAACAGAAACTATACTAACTACACTCACGGACAAAACATTTAAGAAAAATCTAACAACGAATACTACGGATTTACTGCAAGAAAGAAACCATTTGATTAATGCAAAAGATACACCAGATAGAAGAAAACAGTTAACAAAAATTAGTAAGGAAATAAAGAATAGCATAAAAAAGGACCACAAACAAAATAGAATGAAAACTCTTGAAAAATATATTATCAAAACGGGTGGAATCAAAAAAGCATACAGAGAATTACAGAGTTCTAAAGATTGGATAGTAAAAATAAAAAATGACAGACAAAAATGGAAACGACGCCGGACTGCCATACTTGATACAGCTACATCCTATTATAAGAAACTGTATGCAAGCGATACCATACACGAGATAGTCGAACTAGAAGAAATTTCCAATGTCCCTAACATCCTTAAGTCTGAAGTAAAATATGCTATTGAAACCCAGAGAGAAGACAAAGCACCAGGACCTGATAGCATAAATAATGAAATCTTAAAGAAAAGCAAAAAGGTACTGATACCTGTTCTCACAGACATGTTTAACGATATCTTGTACACAGAAATCATCCCACACCAGTGGTTAGAATCCAATATCATCCTCTTGTATAAAAAAGGCGATAAATATGACATTGGGAACTATCGTCCTATTAGCCTTATGTCGAATTTATACAAGATATTCTCTAAAGTAATTTTAAAACGGATAGAAGGACAACTAGAGGAACACCAACCTATAGAACAAGCAGGATTCCGTAAAGGCTATTCGGTAATCGATCATATTCATGTAGTCCGCCAAATTTTGGAGAAGTATAATGAATACAACCTTACATACTACATGGCTTTCATCGATTACAGTAAAGCGTTCGATTCTTTACTTCACACTAAAATTTGGGAGGCACTCAAAGAACAGGGAATTGAGCATAAATATATAAGATTAATAAAAAATGTATACAGTCATAGTACAGCCAGGATTCAATTAGAGAAGAAAAGCAAACCATTTAAAATAGAAAGAGGCGTAAGGCAGGGCGACCCTATGTCACCAAAACTATTTTCAGCGGTACTCGAGCAAATCTTCAGAAAACTCAATTGGGAGCATTTGGGGATTAAAGTGAATGGGATACAGTTGACGCATTTGAGATTTGCTGATGATGTCGTCCTATTTGCTAAAACTTCAGATGATCTAAGTAGAATGATCAGCGAACTTGCGATAGAAAGCAATAAAGTAGGTTTAAAACTGAACCCAGAAAAAACGAGGGCAATGACAAATGGCATTAAAAGTGTAATACTGCTGGAAAATACTGAAATAAATTACACCGACGAATATATTTATTTGGGTCAGCTCATAACTCAACGAGAGCCTATGCAAAAAGAGCTTGAGAGACGAATCACTAACGGTTGGAAGAGATATTGGGGACTAAAAGAAGCTATGAAAGACAAAGATCTACACATAAGCCTGAAAAGTAAATTATTTAATATATGTATACTTCCTGTTCTCACGTATGGCTGCCAATCGTGGACCCTTACCCGTGAAATGACAAATAAACTAGCAACCTGCCAAAACGCAATGGAGAGAAGTATGTTAAACATTAAGAAAACTGATAGAATAAAAAAACATGTCATCAGAGGCAAGACCAAAACCAAGGACATAACATTAAAAATCAGAAGGCTTAAATGGAGATGGGCAGGACACATGATGAGAGGCCAAGACAAATGGAGTAAAAGAATAACTGTGTGGTACCCCAGAGAGGGCAAACGAACGAGAGGCAGACCCCAGAAAAGATGGGCCGATGACATTAGGCAAGTGGCAGGAGTGACGTGGAATAGAGTGGCTCAGGAACGAGCAGAATGGAAAAGGTTGGAGGAGGCCTTTGCCGATTGGCAGACGGATCTACAGAATATTAAGAAAAAAGATATATTAGAATAACTAGACTAAGAAAAACTTTTGGTGTTATACTTTAATTTTAAGTTTGATTTTGTTAATAGTTGTATTTTGAGATCCGAATAAATGGCTAAATGGCTTTATTATTATTATTATTAAGGCTGTTGATTTATATTAATTAATTGCAAAACTGTATACTAAGTAGCGCCATCTATTAGAAATAATGTGCAACTTAAGTAACTCACACTTGACCATTCCTATTGTACTTTTTTCATAGACAATGGTACGGAACCCTTCGTGCGCGAGTCCACCTCGCACTTGGCCGGTTTTTTTCAAATCAGACTAGTACTAGTTCTTGAGACGCATTCAAGCAAACCAACCTACCTACCTATCCTATAAGTAACCAAACCATTTTCTAAAATTCTGAACGTTACAAAGAAGATAAATTCCTGCCCCATAAATATTGAAAAGCACACTTCGCTTTAATAAGCAATTAATATTATAATCAAGATATTCAAAGGCTGTATTTTCTTATATTATGCTGCGTTGAACTTGTTTGCATAGCAAAGGGTTAATACTTAGATATTTAACCAACTGGACACGATATTGCTAGACATTCTTCTTTGTAAAAGGCATGAACTCCTATCACGCTCGTATGCACCTGTGTGCATCTGTGCTTATGTTTGACAATTTATAGGCGTTATGACACCCGTTCGGGAGCTATGATACCACAGACAAATAGACCTACAGACAAAGAGTCAGAACCGCCAAACAATAGTGCCCCGCTGTTTTCGGGGGACTTAAAAAATATTAGACAGGTATTTTTTTATTTTGACAAAACATTTAAGATATGTGTAAGGTTGGGAGTGGGGGCCCATGACGTCACCTTTAAGTATAAGTGACGTAAAACAATTTCAAACGCTGTTATTTGTTTGTGAGAGACAAGAAAAATAAAGTATCCATTATTTTACGCTAATCTAAAAGACAGACTACTTAATTACTTTTTAATTAACCATACCTATTGAGTTGTGTTTTCTCTATCCATATTGCTGAAAAAGATTTGGCTCCTTTTTTTATGACTGGCCGCCTGCCTGACGCCCACCCTCCTTGGGAATACTGTCGTTGGTGGCTTTACTCCCCACCTGGAGGTTGGCCCAAATAGTGGATATTAAGCACTGGGTCTAAAAGTTCCATTAGTTGCCTTTTACGACACCCATTGGATGATACGGGTCAGCCCTATTCAAAACCGTGGCTGCACAGCTAACCGGGGCTGCACAGCTATTATTGAGTTGTGTTCATGTGTAATGAAGCTGAGTTTTCGCAAAGAGATTTGACATCATGACGTGTCCAGTCGGCTGAATGCTCAAAGGACTAATATCTTGAGTACAACGTACTCCACAAATTACATAGGTACATGAATAACTAAGCAATTTAGTGCAACGTGGTGTGCCAGAATACTGATAAGGTACCTATTTGTATGTAGTTATTTTGAAGGCACTTTATGTGAACGCGACATTTTGGCTGAATTTGTGACTTTGTTAGTGAGTAATGCCTGTTACCCATAAATGTAATCGGTTCTTCAAACTATACAGACAGAATTGTGTTGCTGGGGAGTTGGTTCCACCATTTCTTCTGCCAATGTGAATCTAGTTCTCAAAATAGGGCGAGAAGGCAACAATACATCGAAATGCAACCCCTCATAATTCTAACAAAGTGCAAACTGTGCTATTCCGCAAAGAAAGTGCTGTGCTACCACGAACACGTAGTGCAGCATTCTGTCCCCGCTTTCTTGGCGTCATCGGTGGCAAAGCCAACCAACACGGACCCTACAGACCGTCCTACGAAAGGAGAACAAAATGCTACACCACATAGGTACTCTCCTGCAAAACAGCACGGTTGCGAAAAGTACACGCAACACAGCTACAACACATAGGAAGTGGTAAAGGGTGGGCGTTTTTGGGGCTTTTTTTTTGTTAACTTGACCTTCAAAAAGTGCTGATTTTCAGTCTACTTTGAATATATGATTTTTTAATCTTAATCTTGTATCTTTAATGATAAACGACGCGTTTTATTTACCTATCGAAGTTTTTTGGCGTTTAATCTTGTGGTATATATGTATTCTACACAACTGTTCAAAAAGTATATTAATGGAGTGCATGTCTGTAGGTATATTTCTGGCACAATCTCTTTTTCTTTCATTACAATTTGCTTTCCTTCGTATGGTCGGTAACCGACAAAAATAAATGGGTGTTGCGATACTTGTCTATACTCATATAAAAAAGAGGAAACATTTTTTCTCTGTTTGTGCTTTAAAGCTCTGAAACTACTGAACCAATTAAAAAAAAAACACTTTTGGAATATTAAACTATTCCTGAAAAACATCGGCTACTGTTGTAATACTTCACTATTCCAGACTAATATAGGCTGTATTTAACCCGTGTACGGTTAGAAATTTAATCGAGACACAGGTGAAATCGCGAAAAAATAGCTAATCAATACTACATGACGTTTAAATGCTCAATAAGCATCCTTTTAAACGCTATGAAGCTGCAATCTTTCTATAATTTGAAGCTGCTGCAGCACAAATCTAGATTAACTTTTCCTTATCCTTCAAAACTCTTATTATAACTCACTTTAATCTCGTCGTCTTTATCTATCTCTTTCTAATGTTCAATAATAAAAAGGACGGAAATAATCCTCAGGAAACTCATTTCTATTAGAAAATTGATTAGTTGTGGATTACGGCCAATCCCAATATTATATCTATCTGTAGTTTTTCTTACTAGAGATAGGAATTTGATATTACTTGTCATGCTCAGGCTAATGTCAAAACTCTATCTCTAGTTAGTAAAAAAAAGATAGATTGAATATTGGGAGCAGCCGTTAAAGGTCAGTTTCGAGTGACGGGATCGCTAAGTTTTAATGAATACGCTAAATAATTAAAATAAGTTTGTAGTGGCTTTGCGGCGCGTTTTATATATACGAAGTTCCCAGACTAGAGGAATAGCAAATGTATGTAATTAAAATTATATAGAATCTGGTTTTTATTGAATGATTTAAAGAAGCACTTTTAAGAAGAGCTTGTCTAGTCAAAGCCTCGCGAATCGATCGATCATCAGGTTAAGCAACGCTTGGCGCGGTCGGTCCGTGGTAATGTGACCATTTCGTCATGATGAGTTCTTCCGTACGGAAAGCACGATAAATTGGTGGCAGTCGTTTCGGGTAGTCAGGAACCATTAAGTCCGACAACCAGCCTTACCAAGGGGTATCGGGTTAGGTAACTGGGTTGTGGAGGTCAGACAGGCAGTCGCTCCATGGAAATCACTGGTTATCAGCTGCATCTAGTTAAACTGGAAGCCGACCCCAACATAGTTAGAAAAAGACAGGGTAGATAAAAAAACCCTTATAGATTCACTAACTAACTTATTATGTCGCTGAATTTTGACAATTTTAAGGTGAGATCTAACCTATTGTTCGCGAAAAAAATCAATAAATAATCTAGTGTACGTGGCTTGTTAACGAAACATACACACAAAAAAAACACACACCCTATAGTAACCTATTGAACACTGCGTTGGCCCATCGACTGTTGTAAAAAAACCGGCCAAGTGCGAGTTGGACTCGCGCACGAAGGGTTCCGTACCATTATCTATGAAAAAAGTACAATAGGAATGGTCAAGTGTGAGTTACTTAAGTTGCACATTATTTCTAATAGATGGCGCTACTAGTATATGTACAATTTTGTAATTAATTAATATAAATCAACAGCCTTCATAATTTTTTTTTTAATTTTTAGTATTTGTTGTTATAGCAGCAACGAATATACATCCTTTGTGAAAATTTCAGCATTCTAGCTATCACGGTTAATGAGATACAGCCTGGAGACATACAGACAGACAGCCAGACACACGGACAGACAGACAACGAAGTCTTAGTAATAGGGTTCCGTTTTACCCTTTGGGTACGGAACCCTAAAAATCGGGCCCTGGTCCGTCATAGTTAACAGAGGCCTTTATGTGTACGTGACGGCGCGAACCCACAGCTAACGTTTCAGGAGAGTTTTTTAGTTAAAAAATGTCACCGGTAACCTATGCGGAAAACTATGCGGAGACCGGTTGTCATGATATAGGCATTTGAAAGAATGGGAAATATATTGTGAGGAAAGTGTTGTGCATGAGTGTGGATGGATATTGTGGAAGGAAACGACCAAAAAAACAATGGATGGATTATGTGAAAGTTGATGTAGCTAGAAAGAATGTTACTTGAGAGATGACATCAGGGCCCTGATTCACTTTCTTAAACTTAAGCAACAACTAATTGTCATTACAATGAGACCCAATTATAACTCCAATACGATTGAAGCGTTATTGGTTATTCTGTTAACACTTTAATGTAGACACAAATTGAATAAAAATCGTTCTCGTAATGTACTGTCAGATGACAGATGACATTGCAGATGACAGACCAATGGCATGTCATTGGAAAACGATTGGTCTTTTAATAGTAACAGAATAACCGATAAGGCTAAAACTGCTATTGCCATAAAATTTTCATTGAATATTCATACGAGTGACACACAATTGTAGTTAAGGAGTCACCGCCCAGATTGAAGGAAGAAATCATGCTGCGCTGACCCTAGATTGATTGTGCTGGAAGATGATGTTATTAATTAGGTGCTGTTTGATAAAGCGAGTAGATCAGAAATAATATTTATGAGCGTCACATAGTCACATTGAAAGAAAGAAAGAAAGAAAGAAAAAACATTTAATTGCGAAATTGATAACGCATACATACATAACTACAAGTATAAAATATCTTAAATTAATAAAAATAAACATAAAAAGGAGTTAAACTAAAAATCAAACATGAGGGGGTAGTATGCGTCACAACCACGCAATACGGCCCTCGCTCAGCATGATGCTGCGACCCCGTGCGAGACAAAGTCGCAGCGCTGATTTTCAGCGATAGCCGAAACCAACGTTATGGCGTCTAGCGGTTAAATAAATAGATATTAAATAAATAGAGTTTAAATATATATTAAATAAATAAATAGTGTATTATTGAAGCTATTTTTGCACAACAAATATCTTTTATTGGGTCCGATTAAAATACACGTGGTCGCGCCATTAATTATAATCTGTGCCTGTAAAGGTCTGTCAAAAACTATTTCAACTACAGTACTGAAAGAAAAAATATGATATTTTTAATGGCGACCGACGCATCAGTACTATATTATGCAGATGGTAATAATAATACATGGTAATACTTTATAAATATTGTATAGTGTGGATGTAATATACGAGATATGTAATTTGAACAATGAGTGACTAGGTTTTATATGCCAGTTTGTGATCATGCGAGGTGTTAGAAAATTGACATGACGGTGATTAGAAGTCACACGTGGATTGCGAATAGTCATGCAACGTAAGTATATGCAGCATTGATGATTAATAAAATAACAACATTTTAATTTAATAAGGGAATATAAGATAATCAGAAATAATAGTAATTATAATTAAATTTAGATTTTACATTAAAACCGTAATGGGTTGGTATCACAGGTACCTACATGAAAATATATGAGGACATAACAAAGAACACAGATAATGGATATACTTATTAATTATTTAGATATTAATAGATTGTGAGAACCAATATTTTGTGTACTACCAGATTTTTAGAGAGACTCAACAACGAGAGTAAAAAGTATCCAGTGATTTTTTAAGTAAGTATACTTATTTGCTGGACTTAGATAGTTTTGTTTCATACTACGGTATTCCTTCAAGTACATATTTATTTATTTATTTACAAAGCTATCTATCTATCTATTAAATCAGTCATCAAGACTTTCAGGTATAAGAAAACATTATTTTTTTTCTAATGCATACTTGCAAAAAATTTACTTAAAAATAAAACCTATGTATAAGAAAATGGGCGCCACTAACCCGAGAGAAGTGAAATATCGATGTTCCAATAAAAGTATCGAGAGTTGAGGTCGGTCATTACGTTGCAATACTTCGATAAAATCACTCTTATTAGTTGTACCGCTCGTTACGGGGTACTACTATTTGTTCTCGATTTCTAGAGTATTAAAGATATGAATGTGAAAAAATGCAAGCTTAAAGCATGGTGATGCTAAAAGTTTTTTTTTGAGATTTAACGAGACTTATAAAATTTACAAATGGGAAAACATTTTTTTTTACTCCATAAGTCACTTTGTTTTTCTTTCCTTTGGCGTCCGTGGCTAAAGGGAAAGTCGGGACCCTGTTACTAAGACTTCTCTGTACGTCCGTTACCGGGCTGTATCTCAAGAATCGTGATAGCTAGACGGTTGAAATGCTCACAGATAACGTTTCACTAAACCAAAAATACCAGAATAAGCCTGGGTTGCTCGATTTAACTTATAACTATAACTTAATAGCCCAAGAGCTAGTTAACTATAACATTAACCGGCCGTGAAATGGCTGCCCATAGATTACAGAGCCGTCACTTCGAAAATTTGACCAATGAGCGGACACGGTAACGGTTCACGGCCGGGTAAGGAAAGGTTATGGTTAAAGTTAAATCGAGCAACTTACCCAGCCTAATATAAATATTTTCAAGAGATTTTATAGATAACTAGCTTCTGCAAGCGGCTTCGCCCGCTTCCCGAGGGAACTATTTTTCGTACCCGGATAAAAAGCCTATGTTATTCCTCAGGGTCTATTCTATCTCTGTAGCAAATTTCATCAAAATCGGCTCACTGGTTTAGGCGTGAAAGCGTAACAGGCAGACAGAGTTACTTTTGCATTTATAATATTAAAGTAGGGATGGCGACTCTGACTAGCACGCACTTGACCTGTTTTTTAAGATTGACAGACTTACTTTACACCGCTCAGTGAATTATATTGATCAAAATGCTGCATACGGGTCCTACCTATACTCTGTATAAACACACCGTATAACAATCGAGAAAATGGGTCCTTACTTGGCAATTGTAAAGTTGGAAAATTGCGATAATAGTAGGGGCAGCATTTTATAGCCCTACAACAAACGATAAATGTGCGGCCGGCCGTTTTAGACCTATTTGCAGACACGTAATGGCTTCTACAACCTTCTTAAATATTGTGAACTTTTGTGCAGGGTTCTAATAGAATTTATCTGAAATTGGTAAAGGTGAAAAGTGTTAAACGTATTGGTATTTTTCGGGCAGCAAAAAATAACTTTATTTTTCATACAAATATATGAATAAAAAAGTTATAATTTGCGATTTCACACGTTTATTGTATGGGGACCCCCTTAATACATATATTTTTTTAATATTTGTTTTTATAGCGGCAACGGAAATACATCATTTGTGAAAAAATCGGCTCTCTACCTATCACGGTTTACAAGATACAGCCCGGAGACAGACAGACAGCGGAGTCATAGTAATGGGGTCCCGTTTTACCTTTTGGGTGCGGAACCCTAAAAAGCAAGATATTTTATAAAAGTTCCCTCACGTGATTTCTTATAAGAAACCTTGTATGAAAGTACATACAAATTCATTAATTATGAACTTCCTTTACACATTAATGTTTAAATGACAATACATTTACGATCCTATCATGAATATTATACACAAAATGTAAATTTCCTCTCAGACCTACAAAGTTAACTAAGGACGGGCAATTTCCAGTGTTCATTTAAGATAATTTGAACGTAATTATAATTACGACAAGATGCGTCTCCCGCCCGGTCCTAATAACAATTTCATCTTATTTCAATTTTCGCTCCAAAAGTGCTATATGTTTTTAAGTACTGTTGATATTTACAAATGTTTAAAAAGAGAGATTTTCAGAACAACACTTTTGCGGTCTTTCAAATCGACTTTCCAAAACGTACGTATGGGTAAGTCGAATGTTTGGAGTTTTTGCGGTGTCTATTTTGCCACTGCCTCATTTTTGGACGTAGATCAAATTGGTTTAGGAGTTTCAAAACATTTAAGGTACAAATAAACCAACAAAAAAAGGTTCTAACCACGATTACGATACGTCTCACAGGCTATCTAACACAAATATATTGTTTCAAATCGTACTATTAGTTCCAGAGATTAACGTTTTTAAGCAAACAAACTGTTCAGTTTTATAGTGTTCTAAAAAAACCTGCCGAGTGCGAGTTGAATTCGCGCACGAAGGGTTCCGTACCATCTATGAAAAATTAACGTATCTATTACCTACAACTAGCCAAAATACAATCATTTTTCGGCAGCAAAAAATAACTTTGTTTTTCATATAAATGTATGAATAACAATTTTTAATATTTGTTGTTATAGCGGCAACGGAAATACATCATTTGTAAAAAAAACAGCTTTCTAACTATCACAGTTTATCAGATACAGCCTGGAGACAGACAGAGAGACAGATAGACAGACAGACAACGAAATCTTAGTAATAGGGTTCCGTTATACCCTTTGGGTACGGAACCCTAAAAATGATAGCTATCATCATAAGTTTCGAAATATTCTCACGACAAACTTTCAAAACTATCGAACCACAATTCATATAAAATAGAAATTATCTCATTTTCAATAGAAAACTTGCGATATTCAAAGTTTTAAAATCAATACTTTTCACTATGAATGATGATAATGGCTCCCAAAGTTTTCAAATTACGCCAATTTGAAAAGTTTGTAAGCTTTGTGAGGGAAAGTAAAAGGGGTTTGGTAAGGATTTGTTCATTCAACCGTAGGTATTATACGGTAAGTAGAACTAGCCTAACTATTTATATAATAAATATTTTCTTTACTAAACTATAAGAACGAAAGATTGTTTGTTTATTTGTATGTTTGTTTGTAACAAATAGGCTCCGGATCTGCTGAACCGATTTGAATAATTATTTCACTGTTAGGGAGCCACATTTTTTGTGCTGAAAATGGGCTATGTTTTATCTGGGTACCTACGGGAAAAAGTTTTCCCCGGGACGCGAGTGAAACCGCCGGAAAACGGCTAGTTATAATATAAAGTTAAAAGTAATCAAAGAATCAAGGAGTTTTATTTGTTTTTGAACTGATATATTTTTTTGGAAATATTTTGAATTTGATAAAAAAATGTACTACAGTTTTTTGACACCAAAAGATTTAACATATCCTCATGAGTATAATATTACCGTTATGTACAGCTACATAAGAATTTTGAAATTCTTCAAGAAAATTACTTAATACTCAACTTTTTTGTGTCACATCGATGTCGTGTGTCAAAAGGGTACACGGGCCCAGACCAATGTGTAGATATGCTAAAACGCCATTACAATAAGGTATCGGCCTACCCAACACTTTTTCAAACTAAACTGTCGGCTGAATAAATTATTCGACACTTTAGCAAATCTAGTATTCGGATTTTTAAAATAAAACATTATATTTCTATTCAAAGCTTTTGTAAAGAGTTTTAATACATATAAAAGTCTGCCTTATCCTTTAAGAAACAGTACAAGACATAAACTATCGGAACTGCTCCATTTTTCGCACATTCTCCATTCTTCAATACCAACTGGGTGCAGTCCAAATAGCAGATGTGATGTGTTGATAACCTATTTGGCTACTCGAATTCGTATCCGATTGGACTGATATACAATGTAGGCTTGCGTAATAGTTTTTGGAATTGAAACTTCGTGCCAGAGTTTATAAAATTAATGGATTTTCATCCTATTCATTGGATGATATTGGAATGTATTGCAAATCTGTAGAGGTATATTTAAACCTAAGTATCTGCCTCGTTGGTCTATGTAACTGCCTCGTTGGTCTAGTGGTCGCATAGCGCGACTGCCGATCACAGGTCTCGGGTTCAATTCCCGGCCTAGGCCGAAATCGCTTTGTTGGTTTTAGAAAATTTCGCAAAGCAGCCTGGAGTTTGGAAGTTGGCGGTGTTACACCCCCGTGCCTGGGAGGGCAATAAAAGCCGGCGTCCTCGAATGCTACTCAGTAGCAGTCGTATATAAACCCACGTCAGAGGTCGTCAGGCGGATTTGAGAAAATTCTAACACTAGGGCTTGTTAGGTGATTAAACCTGCAGCTCACTCGATAAGAAGAAGAAGACCTAAGTATCAAATTGCGAGAGAAACATATGTTCCGCGTCTATTTGTAATGAAATAATTCTAAAAGAATCCTTGTGTTCTAGCTCCACTTTTTGTTTGGTTGGTCTAGATTCTATGCATCATGCAAACTTGTACGTTTCTATTATGACATGTTTCTAGCAAAAAGTAACAAAGTAAGTACAAATATTTCTAAAATATCCACGAAACTTGCAACGTTTGTACGAAAAACATGCTACCTGTGGACTCACGCCATGACTTGGTTGAATCTCGTCATTAGAGATCTTGGCCTCTCCGAAATAGTTTTAAGTTGCAAAGACAAACTTCTTAACAAGTCTGAACACCAATTTCACAGGTTCCTGATAATGTTCTGGATAGCTATCTGACAGATAAATGCGATGGAAATGTTTTTAATTTTGACTACTTTTCTATGGCATGATCTGTCACATACTTAACTAAAACTTTATCTGGGACCTGTGAAAGTAGCCGTCAATATTCAATCAACGAAACAATAGTTTGTTTATATATATAACGTAAAAGGGTGTAACCACGTCCGGTATTTCAATCAGTACTCCTAGGTTTAAAGTTTAGAATAATTAGGGAACAATAAGACAAGTAGTTTGGCCTCAACTTTTGAGGGTTAAACCCCCAAGTCCCTAAGTGAATAACTTGAGGTTCGGTTCAACTTAGTTTAACTAATTAACACAACACTTTAGGGGTATTCGTTTGAAGCATTTACTATTATCAGCATTCCAGAAGTTTTTATGGTTCCATAGCCAACTTGGAATTCTTGTCAAGTCTGTCCGTCCGTTTGCGGATAATCTCAGCGACTTTTGGCACTAGAAAACTAATATTTGGTAATAGTTTGTATAACAGTCACGCCGACAAAGTTTTAAAATATTAAGTGGAGTTTTTTTTCAGTATGGTACTTACTCGCAAAGTGACTTTTTTCTTCATTCCAACATTGTGACATATTTTTGGATAGGTATTAAAAATAATATGGGCTTACGAATTTTTTTTTATATGTTAATATTTTCGGAAATACTCGCTTCAAAAGTAAATAAAATATTACCTAAGTTTTGAAACATAAGTATAGAAAATATGAAAAATAAAAGTCAAACTTTAAAAACACTTACTTTTAGTCGTTGGTGAAGATACTAGTTATTTATAGGGAAATTACTTTGAATTTGATAAGATAAACCATTTTTGAAGGGTTATACAAAACACTGAACAACTTAATGTGATACCCTTATAGCTGTTTTTTTTTCTATTTATTTTATCTAAACTTCTTTTAAAGAATAACCGGACCATCCTATTAAATGTTGGTTGCTTAATTATTTTGTTAAACATGCGCAAACAACATCAATTCGTTTTTGAAACTTGCGTATACTTTTAGTAGAATGATGAAAGACATTTCAAAAAGAAAATCCTTTAACTTAGAGATAAGAAAATTAGGCAGTTTCATTAAAAAGATAATTTTCTCAAATAAAGTTAAGCCAAGTTATCTTTTCATATCTAACCCAGTCTACTATGTTATAATACTTAGGAGCTGTAACGAGTGTAAGGTAACATTCATTAGAGATTATACACCGGGGTTGGGTAACTCAACTAATAATAGTTAAGTTCTATAGCTTAAAAAGTACAGACGACAGCACATCAAGTTACCACAATCTGTAAAATTTCTGCAATCGATTTTCAACCTTATCACTATGAAGTTAGGTTAATGTTTGAATGGTAAAATTTTACAGATTCGTATACGTTGACCTGCTGTCGTCTGTACCTAATTACTGTTAAACTTTGCAGTTTAGCTTTTTATAAAACGGGGATTTTTTCGTAATATTTTTCGGGTTGGATTATTTTTTGTGTTTTTTTGAAATTGAGTTTAATAAAGTATTGGTTAAGCTACAGATTACTTGCATTGCATATTGCGGCTTCGAAAATTTGGGTCGTTTATTCTGGGTTTATTGTAGATGCTCAAAGCCTCCACAAATGAGAAGAGCATTCTTTTTGAAAAAAGTAATTTTTACTTTTAATTATTTATTTATCCAATATTTCAATTTCCAAGCTATCTTTGTCATTCCCCTGCCCTTATTCCAATTTCCATACTTGTCTTTCATGTCATTTCACCAGTGACATTATTTATGAAATCGGCCGATACTTAAAGAGGACTGAACGTTATACTGCCACTGCGATAAAAATCCATTTCATATAAATACATACAATACTCAAAATGTAATAGACAACTGAGTTGTTGGGAAGTTTGTTCATCACCACTTCTTCTTTCTAACTGTAACACTAGGAAGTGGTGAAAGGGGGCGCTTTTGGGGGTGCTGTCCTTTGTAAATTTCTACATGGAAAAGTCCTAATCTAATTAGCCTACTTTCATAAATGTTTTTGCAGGCAGCCTGCACAAAGTCAAAGAAGTTAGAGACTGAAACTCAGCTGAAAAATTCATTAGTTTTCAATATTCCAGCGTCAAGGTAACTCCTAGCTTCACTATACATTTACTACGTCTTGCTTGATAAATATTATGGCAGTAAAGTTCTAGTTTGGACAAGTAAACTTGGTAGTATTGCGAAATTGATCATGTAAGCCCTCACCAAGTTTAGCAGGCAATCAATCATTTGTTTCTGAACGTAACTTTGATACGCTTACTGATTGATAAGTTTTACTAGTATCGTAAATAGTAAAGTTTGTTTGTTACTAAAGTAGCTTGAAAAACTGGCCAAGTGCGAGTCGGGCTCGTACATGAAGGGTTCCGTTCCATTATCTATGAAAAATAAACGTACCTATTACCTACAACTAGCCAAAATACAAACATTTTTCAGACAGCAAAAAATAACTTTGTTTATCATACAAATACAAAATTATAATTTGCGGTTTCACACGTTTATTGTATGGGGACATAATTTTTTTAGTATTTGTTGTTATAGCAGCAACAGATATACATAATTTGTGAAAATTTCAGCTTTCTAGCTATCACGGTTTATGAGATACAGCCTGGAGACAGACAACGCAGTCTTAGAATTAGGGTCCCGTTTGGGTCCCTTTGGGTACGAAACCCTAAAAACGAATGTCATGTTTGTCGTGCTTTGTTGCGCCAAAACTGCTGAACCAATTCAAATGTTTAGTACATAGACAGAACCTAACGCCATATTTGCTAGAAGCGGAGAATTCTATCAAGACGCGAATGGAACCGCGCAGAACCCTAGTTTATCATAACTTAATCCTAAAGCTATACAGCTACGCCGTAGCAGCTACGGCGTAGTATCTACGCCGTAGCTCGTAGCTTGAAGTTATCCTTTCTCCGCTTAATTTTCAATAGATGCAACATCAATGACGTCAGATGAGATGCACTTAACGAAAGTGTTCCTTTAGCTTCGGCAGATGCTATCGAGCTCAAAGTGTGCTTTTGACAGTGAGTGCTATAGACAGAGTTGATATGTACAGGCTGGTGTTTTGTAGATAAATTAGAAAATGTACGTATAGAGGTGTTGTGATGGGTTATTTAATTTTAAGGATTTGTTGTGGCAATGAAGCATGAGGTCTCGTTAGATTAAAAATGTAAACATTATATTCTAAACCGTTAGGAGGCTATTTTTGAAAGACGTTCCTTAGCAAACTTTCGTCTTCTTTAAATTAAATTATTTTTTTACCGTAACGAAGTCAGGAATGCAGTGTAACAGTTAAGCAAATAATATTTCATACTAATTATTTTGTAAGTAAAGCTACGGTAACCAGCTAGTTTAAAAGTAGTTTAACTCAAAGACATTAAACAAATATTACTACATTTATTGTTTATAACAAATAATAGTGGTTAAAATACAACGTAATAATAATTTCAGTTTATATTCTAACTGTATACAAATTGTTTTGTTATTAGTACATTTCTATGAAACTAATAACACAAAAGCTATTAGAATGCAGTTTTAGGTCGTTTGGCTTTAAAACTAAAAGCTTTGTTATTGATAATTAAAATATTTCAGTAATTTGGTAGTGTACGGTTTAAATTTAAATTATACTAATATAATTTCAGGAAAAAAAAAGGCGTGGTGGCCTAGTGGGTAAAGCACCAACCTCTCAAGTATGAGTGTGTGGGTTCGATTCCAGGTCAGGCAAGTACCAATGCAAACTTTTCTAAGTTTGTATTTACTTTCTAAGTATATCTTAGACACCAATGGCTGATGAAAGGTGAAGGAAAACATCTTGAGGAAACCTGGACTATAAGTCTGAAATCGCCAACCCGCATTGAGCAAGCGTGGTGATTGACGCTCAATCCTTCTCCGTGTGAGAGGAGACCTGTGCCCAGCAGTGGGACGATAAAAAAAAAGGCTAGTAAAAAAAAAAATCAGGAATGCTTAGTACAATTAATAAAACCTCTATTATTTGAATTTGTGTTAGGGGCTCAAGCAAAACATTACCAGACTATCTCTGTATCAAATTCAATCTCAATCGGTTCACCCATTTTATCTGGATTGTATAGCTCATGAAGTGGTTAGCACGTTTATAATATTAACTAGCTTCTGCCAGCGGTTTCCCCCGCGTCCCGTGGGAACTACTCGGTGCACCCAGATAAAAAGTAGCTTAAAGCCTTCCTCGATAAATGGGCTATCTAACACTGAAATAATTTTACAAATTGGACTAGTAGTTCCTGAGATTAGCGCGTTCAAACAAACAAACAAACTCTTCAGCTTTATAATATTAGTGTAGATAGGATATCATATGTAAGTTAAAATTGAACATTTTAACTCATTTCTAATACATTAAGTATTCGTTTTAGTTGCCGATTTATTTGGATTGAAACTACAAATATTGTAATATTTTCTCAGGTCAGGTAGGTTATTTTTCACATAAGAGCTCGGCTACGGTTAAAACTAACCGTAACGGTTAAAACTAACCGTTACGGTTAATGAAGCAGTAACATCTCCAGTTCACAGTTAACGAGAACATCATACGTGTTGGAGTTAACTAGGGTTTTACTTATTTTGAACAATAAGCTTTCATTATCTTTTTTTATATATTGCAAAGATCAAACTACTGAAGCGATTTAAATGAAATTACATACTTTAAAGACTGAAAAAAGCTGTAAACTACCTTTTCACCCAGGAGCGCCAGGTAATTACAACAGAACTCGGGGAAAACCACTTGCATAAGGTAGTCAAAAACATATTTTGTGAATTAACCCAAAAGTAAGAAGCCATATTTTTGGCGATATTGACACAAAGAACAGAAAAGCTAATGTAATTACTTTCCCCAGTAACAAGAAAGAAATTGGACCAGAGGAAGTAGTTTATTCATAAAGGCCATCTTTGTATATGTGTAGTATTTATTATCTGTGTTTTTTATGTATGTTTGTGTGTAATAGTAATGCATTCGAAATTATTTTGGGAAAATAGTAGCATCCGTCAGTGATTTCGCTCGGTTCCTAAGGTAATTACCCTCTTTTTTATCGATGGGAAATCATCAGATGACCCCTACCGCTGTGGGTGATAGCGTGAGGAAGTGTCAGACTTTTACTGACTAAAACCCACCGTGTTCCTGGCCTGGCCTGGCAGGGCCGCGGTAAATCTTTCGAACGACCCGCTCCTCGAGTGTCAGGCTGAAATCGCTTTGTGGGTGTAAAAAACTTCCATAGAGCAGCCCGGAATCATCATCATTAGCAATCTATTCTCAAATTGTAACTTTAAAAACAAAATATGTATTT
Source organism: Heliothis virescens (assembly GCA_002382865.2). Taxonomy (NCBI): domain Eukaryota; kingdom Metazoa; phylum Arthropoda; class Insecta; order Lepidoptera; family Noctuidae; genus Heliothis; species Heliothis virescens. The sequence continues at coordinate 6,838,437 of NWSH02000150.1, forward strand.
ACAAACCACATGTTATACTTCACCTCCTATATTACCTGTCCACTGTATACAAAGCAAACAGCCAAAATATCTTTTAAAATTCAACAGATGAAATCCGTCGAGAATATTCTACCATACAAGACGTACGTACGGTAATACGACTTTCACATCATGTTCACCGACTTCCACATCTAAATTCTAATACAAGTCCGCGGTTCACTTCTGTCAGATCGACTTTGAATTTCACCGCTTTGACGTAAACTGGTATTTTTATTTGAAAATGGAACGCGAGGTATTGCACCTTTTTCAGTTGAGAAACTTGGAGGTAGTTGTAAATAAAAATATTTGTGGGTAGAAATGAATCGAACGTGGCTTTCGTAGTTTTTTTTTTTTGTGAGTATCTTCTTATGACGAGTTCGTCCGTGTTTCGATAGGCATGTTAAATTAGTGAGTCCTGGCTGTCATTTGATCATCATTATTATGGGTAGTCAGACACCAGAAAGTTAGATAACTAGTCTTACCAAGGGGTATCGGGCTAAAAACTATGGCATTCGGTTAAGACTGGAAGACGACAAAGCTGGGAAAATATTTTGGTAAAAGGCTAAGCAGATGATGATATAGTGACCACTGTTCCCACATTATAACCTATGCATAGATACTTTTCAATACATATAATTATACCAACAAATCCCTTTATATATTTACTTCAGAAATTTCCTTAATAGAAGGGAAGAATTCCTGAACAAATATAGGGTTCAGCCCGAGTTTTAATACCTTCACAAAGGAGCGTCCATTGTTTCATGGAGCCTGTAAAGTTCATTCTCTGAGGCATTGATTGTGGCAAAGTTGGAAGAAAAGGCTTACTTCATGTATAATAGATACTAGCCGTTTTCTCGTGGTTTCACCCGATTGAAATTACGTATGGTACCCGGATAAAATATTTATCTTTATCACCCGGGTACAGTGTGCAGTGTCACTCATGAGTGAAAGAATTTTTGAAATCGGTTTAGTAATTTTGGAGCGTTTAGGCTTCAAACATAAAAAAATATGTTTCCCTGTATAATATTATAGATAACATATAGGATATGAAAATTAATAGTACGCACAGGTGGCAAGAAATGAAATTAGACTGCAACAATTGAAACATTGTTTTATTTTATGCGTATTAATGAAAAAATTACAAATATTTATAATAACCTTTACATTTCTACTATAGTGACTTGCATTAGTTCATTGATCAGCCATTTTCATATAAATCCTTGTCGGCTCTTGTTAGTCTACATACACAAAGGTAAGGAATAATACTATTTTGATGTCAATAATACACTCAACAGATTTCAGTATCAATCAATTTTCAATATACTCCAATTCAGTATGAAAAAGTCAATAAGCAGTCCGATCGAGAGCCATAAACGCGACATAAAAACTCCGTAACATTATTTCTTCCATACCATTTTCCTTACCAGAAATAACCGGTTAGATCCGGCCATATCCAGTATAAACTAGTTTTGTCCGCACCGAAGCACGTCTGATGAAAGGCTTTCACACTTTGCTACGTCGTTATCGACGGAGTTCACATCCGACTTTTTGTTGGGCGAGCAATCCGCTCGGTTATATGCTGTCCTGGTACTTTTGCCGATCATCTGTGCGCTTTCAATCAAAAATGATCTGGATATACCGCAGATTTTCGACTGTAACACCTTTTTCTGTATACTTATCTAGAACTAGAACTACCTATGTTGAACTCTAAAATATAGAATTCTAGACTTTTAATGAGAATTGCATCACAGTCGCAACCTATTTAACCCAATAGGTTTGTTATTAATAATATTAAATGTCGAGTTAACTAACAATTTTAAACGTGCTTAACTTAAAGAATTATGGCTTGTTTCTATAACCTATCTATCCATTGTTTACTAGAGTTTTTACATAAGTTATATGGAATTTATATCAAAATCCATATTATTTAAGAAGTTTTCACGACTAATATCGAGAAGCGTCCTTTATCTTGCGCAATGTCTCATATATATCTTTTCAATGAAGTTTTGTTAGTAAAGCCAAATAATTTAAGTTGCAATAAAATTGAATACGTCCCATACATTCTATGTCTAGTTTGTAATTTGTAACTTTGTCCAACAGACTTGAACGCAAGCCAACTGGTACAGAAAACTCTTTTTTTATTTAAATTCCACTTCTGAAATAAGAAAAAAAAACCTTTAAAAAAATACGGTCGTTGCACATCTGTGTCTGATTAAAATAAAACTCGACAACCATTTTCGACAATTTCAACGATACAATTCCGCTGAAAACACTGATTTAATTAAATACATACTTTTTAATGGATGCAAGTACTTTTCGGTGTAAATTATAATATGCTAATTAGAGTCTCAATTCAAATAACTGAACATTCATGAAATAATGCACGTACATTCTAGGGCGGGAGGTGATGTAGGTAGTAGCTACCTTGTATTCCTATTTTGGCCAACCGCACAACTCTATGGTCTGTAATGCAATTACTAATTCTAGTTACAGCAGATAGATTATATTATTGACATAAGTAATAACGCAATTATCTGAAGCTATATGACATACATTGTTTGTTTATATTATGTTAGAAGTTTGTTTGCAATCCAAGAGTAGCCATGACCTTAGAATTTGTTGGAATAATTTGTCATTATATGTTGATAGGTTTGAGTAAGAACGGCTGATAAATTAATAGGATACCTAGAACTTACAATGTAATTTTAGTATTTGTTGTTATAGCGGCAACAGACATACATCATTTGTGAAAATTTTAGCTGTCTAGTCTAGCTATCACGGCTTTTGAGATACACCCCGGAGATAGACTGACAGGCAGACAATGGAGTCTTAGTTATAGGTTCCCGTTTTACCCTTTGGGTACGGAACCCTAAAAATCAATACGAGCATGTAGCAATGCCTGAGTAAATAATGATAATAATTAGCACCAATTAACATTTCTAAAGAAAGGAAAAAGAAAACAAAGAAAAACAATTTCTGTTTGTATTTTTATTCTCAAAACAAACGAATTTGTTTTTCTACTCATTTGTTGGCCTTCTCAAAGGGCCCATCATACATGTCAGAAAAAATACATAATGTGCGAGTCACAACAACAAGGGCTGTTAATTTCCTCATTAACGCGCTGTTGTGTTCACATAATTGATTTCATGATACGCATATCTACTGGGATAGGGTTGTCTAACTGTATCATCATCTGTAGGTACTAATATTATTAAGCTGAACAGTTTGTTTGTATATTTGAAGGCGCTAATCTCAAGAGCTAGTAGTCCTATTTGAGTTAGAATTATTTCAGTGTTAAGTAACCAAATTATCGAGAAAGGCTACAGAGAGCAGTTAGTTCCCATAGGATACGTGTGAAACCGCTGGTGGAAACTAGTTTGAATAATAAGCAAAGCCAGTTTATAACTAGGTATGTTGGTAGTTTCACTCGCGTCTCAGGGAAACTACTTTCGGTCATAAGTAAGATATAAAAATACCTTTTTTTACTCCAGAAATGCAATGTTACTTGGCACTTTGCTGTGTGCTATGTAATCATACTAGAATACATATACACCGTGTTCCTGACGATATACATACATTAATTTTAAATAATACTTCTATGGCTCTTGTTAAACATATCGTACAAAGGAAGTAGTAGTTTAAATGACATAGTTTTAAAGTTATTTGTAATTTAAGTTGTGTTGTGCTGTGAGAAAGTATTTTTGTGAGAAAAAGCTTATGTGGACCAAAGTTTCAAATGCAACGTTGCCAGCCCATGGAAATAGTAACTCATATTAGATAAATTTCATTCAAGCATATAGTTTGTATAATTTTTTTTATTTTTTTTTTATTGGAATTCGTAAAAGTTTCCGTAGTAAAAAATGGTCAATTCAATGATCTGAATAACATGCCGCAGTTATTGTATAACCTCAGGAACACGGTGTATATAGAACAGATATACCTAGGAAGTACCTATTCTGGAGATTACTTACAATCCACAACCTCAGGAAATTGCCAGTATGTAAATATTCCTCACAAATAGTAAAATCTCTGAACAACTTTAAGTTCCCATCCATATCCACTTCATATTTTTTCTAACATCAACTAAAACTATTCAATTTCCTGTCTACCAAACATGCTCTATTAGGTCATCCCTACGTAATTACACATCGCGTACATTAAACAGAGCCAGCGATCCATCATAGTTGCTACAAACAATAATACACACATCAAAAAAATTTAAGGATATTTTTTCATGGACGATTTTCTTATGTGATTTTCAAGAAGCTGTATCTCCAAGGAAAATGATCGTACAGAAAAAAGAAAACCAGCAAATTATAGGTTCAAGATTCTAGTTTTGAGATCTATCCTTGATTCTTTTTTTAAATCTCTAGTTTTGGAATAACACTAAAGAAATCAACGAAAGAAAAAAATTACAGAATTTTTCTCAACTTTGGAAAGCTACAAGTTCATAAAAAATTTTTTTTTCTTTATCTCACTCCAAAGCTTTTTTTGAAAATTTAATGCGCTTTCATTTAATGTAACCGGTTAGTTTGTACGACGATTTTCTAAGGAATTATCGTCAATCAAAGCAAAAATGATCTCGTTCACTTTGTTTATCAATTACTCTGTAAATAATGATTGAATAGAAAATCTAAGTAGAGTTTTGAAATCTACACAAAATATCCAATGAGAAACCATGGATAGATGATGGCGGCACAACTTTTTTTGGAGTAATATCATCGTTTGAAAAAAAGGTCAAAGAATGGCGTATTGAAGGATATTTGGAATACTTGCTGTAATTTTGGATGCAATCTGTGAATGAAGAATATCGAGTTATTTTTTTAACATTAAAGATATCCCGGGAAATCCTTGAGAAATTCAAACCACTGCGATTCATTTTCTTAATGTTCGGAGGCTTTAAACTTTCAGTTTATCGCAAAAAATTACAATTCTAAACAAGTTAAAAATTAA
>NWSH02000150.1:6847087-6867421 GCA_002382865.2 Heliothis virescens
TCGTACAAACTAACCGGTTACATTAAATGAAAGCGCATTAAATTTTCAAAAAAAGCTTTGGAGTGAGATAAAGAAAAAAAAATTTTTTATGAACTTGTAGCTTTCCAAAGTTGAGAAAAATTCTGTAATTTTTTTCTTTCGTTGATTTCTTTAGTGTTATTCCAAAACTAGAGATTTAAAAAAAGAATCAAGGATAGATCTCAAAACTAGAATCTTGAACCTATAATTTGCTGGTTTTCTTTTTTCTGTACGATCATTTTCCTTGGAGATACAGCTTCTTGAAAATCACATAAGAAAATCGTCCATGAAAAAATATCCTTAAATTTTTTTGATGTGTGTATTTGCACGCAAGTGTACGCTTTTGTTTACCGGTAGTCATATTGACGGGTTAGTTATTTTGATGGCCGATTGATGCTAAGCGGTAGCTTTGTGTGAACTATGGTTAATAATTATGTGGAGTTTATTTTGTAGTGGTGGCTTAGTGGTTAAAGCATGATGCCTCTCCGGTTCGCGTTTGATTCTAGGCGAGTCAAAAGTAAGTTTGTCAACACGGTCTGCAGGAAGTAGCCAACCAGGACGCGAGTGAAGCCGTGGGGAACATATAGTTTGAAGTATAAAGCTTTGAATATGTTATGTTATTGATATTTACTGTAGATATATAAGTAAAACAAAAAACACAGGTTCTCAGCTGCATTGGATTAAATTCGAAGTCAATCCCAATATAGTTGGGAAAAGGCTAGGCAAATTATTGATTGTAAGGAGATAGCAAGATGAAAATGTTTCAGTAAAAAATAAAAGGCTTATTGAAATCATTACATTTTTTTTGGGGCAACACCAAAAAGATCCCTTTACCAATAGAAATAAAAAGTTTGTCAACTATACTTAATATCTCTAACAATTCAAAAAGTATTTAGTAACTCATCCCAACTAGAATTGGCAGACCTTTTCTCAATATTTATTCAAAGCAGAACAACATCAATCTAAAAATAGGACCCAAGTTATCAAGTTAAATGTAATAAAAAAATAATAAGTATAGAAACCTTTTACAGATACAAATTGTCTACCTCTGTGAACTAGCAGACTTTAAAAGTTAAGGAATTTAAAATTTAAAAGTTAAGGAATTCTGAAAAAGGATACTACGTTATACTTTTTGAGAAAATGAAATGTTTACTAGTTTATGGGTTTAATAAACTTTCACAAAGCAGTCTGGAAGTTGGTGATTGACACACCCGTGCATCGGACAACATGTTAATGATGGTCCTGCGTCGGATCTCTCCCCCATCTCTCTCCCATCGGGCTATAATCAGAGTGGGGGAATAGGGAGTGCACCTGTGTCTGCGCAAATGCTTGTGCACTGTAATATGTCCTGCGCAGCTGGCTGATCTCCTGATATGAAAACAGCTGCCGTGGCCGACAATCGACTAAGATAATTGATGAGGGAAAAACTGTGATTTTAAAGTTATGATTGACATTATATACCTACTGGTGAACATCATAATCCTCTCTATCTAGATATACTAATAATGTTATATTATTTATGACTACAAATAATAAAACTAACAACAAAAACGTACAAAAATCTAGGTAGGTAACAAATCGCGTGACTACAAAGTACTCGAGTGAATAATTTCATACATCATTTCAATATAATTCTCACGTCTGTCATGATTTTAATTATAAATTAGCTTTCCAACAGAATGTTTGCGTGTATACAAATGGCCGAAGTAACTCATAAATAATTTCGTACCTTTTAATCACTTTCATGAGAAAATGAAAATTACCACCTCTTTGAATAACAACGCCATCTAGTTGTGATAATTTGAATTACAAATTGAGGGTGTGTATTAAATATACGTATTATTATTTTACTTAAACAAAATTAATGCCTAGACTTACTTATAAGCATGCTTGGACAATTAAATAATTTAGATTAATATCTGTGACCAATATATTTCAGAAACTAAGAAAAATATTTTTGTAGCAGTGAGAAGGGGAATTGTTTGTCATTTTCAGTAGTAAGTTTTAAGTTTTAATGTTAATGTGTCTTATTGTCTTTGTTTTCGCATAAAGTACAATGTAAGAAAATAAAAAAAAAATGTTTTCTTTCCTTTCAAAAAATAATCAAAAAAATAATTAATTGGACATCATTTTTCTAAAAAACTTTTTCTTTGATTTTTTGACTTTCATTTTTAATTATAAATTACAAAAATGCGAACTGTAGCAACACAACTACGTAGTTAGTGAGTAAACTCATGAGAGAGAGCTGTAACGCCGCGTCTACGTAGAACAGTCCGCATATTCGGAACTTGTCGAACGACGCGCGGTGCAAGCGTAGTATGTTCTTGCATAGCTTCTTCTCAGCATCTGAAAATTGACAGAATATTTCAACTGAGGAATAACAAATGCATTATATTTTTTCTGTTTAACGTTCAAAAAATGACGAGGTCTACGAATAAGAATATTGAAAAAACTAGCTTTCGACAAAGATTTCATTCCATGAAACTACTCCACGCGTCCGGATAAAGAGGTCTATAGTGTACAGCTTCCTCGACAAATTAGGTACTGATGCTGAAATAATTTTTCTAAACCATTCAGTAGTTCGTGAACAAAGAATATCTTTATTTTCAAATATTTAATTTTTTTTTCCATCTATTTAATTTAAAATATATTCTTTACATTTTTAAATATTTTTGAAAAAATTAAAAACATCTAATTATTGAAAATATAAATTTAAAAAAATAAATTATTTAATTAATAAAAAAAAAATTAAATTAAAAAAAATAAATTAATTAAAAAAAAGACTAATTAATTAATAAAAAACAAATTAAATTTTAAAAAATAAATAAAGAACTTTATAAATTATTATTATTTCTAGTAAATTACCCGAACATGGCGACTTTAAAATCATGCAACAAGAATCTCGAGCATTTTCACAATTTCTTTTGTCTCACAATTTCTATGTAGTATCGTTTGCCATGCAAAATCTTTTAAAAACCAACAACAAGCTAACACGTAATTAAATATCACCTGAAAAAAAAATAATCCCTAGCTTCATAAATTAATTTCATAGATGATAATATTTGAAGGATTAAATCTTCTTCTTCCTGCCCTGTTCCCAACTTTATTTGAGATCGGCGTTGTTTTCTGCTTCCATTTCTCCCTGTTACTCGTCATACTGACATTCACTCCTTTCTTACTCGTGTCATCTTTCACGCAATCCATCCATCTTTTCTTTGGTTTACCTCTCCCACACCATCCAGAATGTTAAGTATGAATGTAGATTCATACTTGTTATGACGAGATTTTCACTTGTGAGATGACAGCAGATAGAGATATAGGTAACTAAGGGTAAAGATTTTATGAGATTTGGAAAGCGCAAGAGAAAGAGAAATAAAATGAAAAAAATACCTCTCCAACGCTTCCTATTTGTACTATATCTATAATTTCTTGAAAGTAAACCAGTGAGTGAACAAATGTTTCCAACATGTGATATAAAATCTACAAAATAACATGTAAATTATATAGCTTATCTTCTAACGGTATTACTTTCATTGAAAACTAGCTTCCGCCATCGGTTTCAACCACATCCCGTCGGAACTACTGCGTGCACCCGGACAAAAAGGAGACTGTAGCCTTTCTAATAGGCTAACCAATACTGAAAGAATTTCTCAAATCGGACCAGAAGTTCTTGAGATTAACGCGTTCCAACCAAAAAATAGCAAAAAAACTCTAATAGCATAGATTAATCCTTACGAGCTTTTGGAAACATAGCTTAAACAAATTATGAAATTCTAATATCTGGACGAAGGCTCGGAACATTTTCTTGTAATAACGATCTTCATATATGTTATCCAATCTACGGGAACGTAGGACTTGAGTCCAGAGAACAATTTTATGTTCTAACAACTTAAGTATTCGAATAGAATAAACTACATTAAAATCGTAACACAGTAAGGCGTTATCTAGTAATCCGACAAAAAAAGAATCATTCAATTTTAAAGTCAAAAAAAAAGAAAAATAATTGATAAACTAGAGGTCCCACAGTGAAAACCCAGTTCCAGACGATAATATTATTGAAAATAACTTTGTTGTTTATAAATCTGTGCACTTTTTGGAAAGTGAGGACGAAGCCGATATACTTCGCCCGAACTATGCCATTCAGAAAGTTCATGATAAACCCGACACAAAAGAAAAGGGTATTGAAATAAGTGGTGATGTACTGTGAAGGGAGACTGTCTCGTCTTGCTAAAGTCATGTAGCCATAGAAACAATATGAAGTAATATATACAACAGTTGCAAACATTGAGAAGAAGATCACTATAAGACTATTGGGGTTAATTAAATTATCTTTAATGCGATATTTAGGATAGAATGTGATATAAAACAATAAATTTAGAGGCAGAAGCATTTTTTGCATGTCTTTATTGATCACGTTAATAGCGTCTGTTTCTGGATGCATGACACTTATTGTTTCAAGAACTATCCAAATTTTATCAAGAGCTATGTGTCTCATAGCCAGTACTGAATTCATCCATGACTATACATACATACACTTCATTATGATAATAGTAACAAAGGTAAATAGTAATTTGTATGAAGGTCAATTGCTAAAGTGGTCGTTTATGAAATTATAATGAGGGGGTCAAAAATGGCTTCAAATGATTCGTGTAGGTAATATTCCATGGTGCTGCTCACCAGTGCTGTTGCTAGGAACTTGGCTTGACACTCTAGTGCTACCAGTAACCAAAGAGGAATGATCTAAATAGCTTAGCTTGTCCAAAGGACATTGAAATGATCCAATCTTAATTCTAATTATCTTCTTCTTCTTTGCGAGTCGATGGCAAATCAAATTTAAATTTAACATTCGGAGGCCAAATATTTCGCCACGGTCACGGCATTGTCAGTGGCGATATGTAGATCACTCACTGTGCTCGTGTTAGGACACATTGAACCACACAGAAGGTGTCGCATGGTTTGTAGTGCGGCACCGCACCCGCATCTGTTGTCGTCAGTGTAGCCCCCACTTACAGCGGTTGTCTTTGCATCTGCCAACCTGTCTATTAAGGGACTTCCATACAGGACACAACTAAATCATGGTTAGGTAAAGAAATAAGGAAGAGCAAGTTTTTCTCACTGTTTAATGCGCGACTTGGAAACATCATCCACAGGGGTTACACGTAATGACGTCGGTAAAAGTAGACTGCATTTTGTCGAAGAGTGGACCAATTTTATTTTCCAAAATTTTAATATAGAAGAATAAAACCAAAAAAAAACAATGGAAGTCTTTAATTTTTTTTACAAAAACGCAAACTGCAGTAAGACAATAGTGTAGTTAGTGAGTAGACCCATTAAACTGAGTTGCAATGATGCTTCTACGTAGAACAGTCCACAGACATTTATTTTGGTGAATGACGCCTTGTATAACCGCATTACATTTTTGCATAGTCGCTTCTCGTATTCTGTAAATGTATTTCAAAGAATTAAGACCAAGAATTATTGATAGTACTCGTGGATTAGCTGGAGCAACAGCCTATCTGACCTCATCCCAGTTACCTGGCCATACCCGGTGGCAAGCTCTCAGACTTTTTGGCTTCCAAATATGAACTGACTGCCTAACATTTTGAAATGATAGTCAAGACCCACCTATTTAAAAGTGGCTTCCAATGACAGATGGTCACTCATCCACGCCTCTCTTAACCTTATCATCAATTGACCCATATGATTGTCACTTAGACTGCCTCGTTGGTCTAGTAATCGCATAGCGCTGTGCAAGAGGTTTTGGGTTCTATTCCCGGGCCGAAATAGCTTTGTGGGTTTTAGAAATTTTCACAAAGCAGCCCGGAGTTGCTGATTGATACACCCATGCATCGGAGAGCATGTTAACGTCGGTCCTACGCCTGATCTCTCTCCGGTCGTGTCGGATTGCCGTCCCATCGGGTTATGAGAGTGAGGGAATAGGGAGTGCACCTGTGTCTGCGCAAATGCTTGTGCACTATAATATGTCCTGCGCAGCTGGCTGATCTCCTTAGCTAGGACGCCATTATTACTTAGCCACGAGTTTCTCAAACATTAAATCTGATCATAAGTTGAGAGAAATAATATGAAAATTACCATTGCATCTCGACTTTAACAAGATCAAGCAGGCATCTTGAATATTTTCCATGGCTATGTAGAAGGTTTCACAATGTTGATGCAGCAGTGTCTGCCACAGTACATCCTTCACTAGCCAAAAGACTGTGCACATCGTTGATCTTATTACCTACAAAAGAGTAGTTAAATGAATCTAAATCCAAAAAAGAGTTTGTTTGTTTGAACGTGCTAACGCGAAATATTATTTCAGTCCAAGATAGCCCATTTATCGACGGCACGTTAAGCAGTTTCCATAGGACGCGGTTTGAAACACTGGTAAAGGATTTTTCATTTATTGAGTATATTTTAATAATAATTAAAGTTGAATATATAATTACACTTACTACGTCTTTTAACACAAAGCCCATTTTACCAACATCAATTGCTCTTTGTATATAAAACAGGGGGTGTCCTAACTGTTCAACAATTGAAATCAATATCTGAAACCAAAAAGAATTTAAAAAAACACAATTCTGTTATTATTCTACGTCTATTTTACAACGAATTCGTAGAAATACTTACAGCATGTTGATAACAATTCTTAAACATTCCATAACACTCTAATGTTTCAATATAGACTTTAAATAATTTTCTACAATAATTTTCGTCGCGTATCATCTGTATTTCACTAAACTTAATAACATCATTCCATATGATAATTTCATTTTCTAACAGTTTAATAATACGCATAGCATACACCGTATTTATATCAAACATCATGATAGGATACATGTAACATGTATTAATAAAAGTATAACAATTGTTTAAAGTACAATAAACAATGAGTATTAAGTGATAGCTAACTGCAGTTAACCCAAAAATCCAGTTCCATATAACATAGTTGTTAAAACTGCTACCGTTATGGAGGAACCGGTGAATTTTTTGATAGATGACTACGAATCGGATAGCTCTATTCGTTTGAATGACACACGTCAGGAAATTTACAAGGAATAGAAAGCAATAGTAGATGCAATTGAAGCTTCGACCGGCGTACTCTTTGTTAGTATACTTGACACTGTTTGTATCGAAAGTAGCGAAAGCAGCTTGGTAGACATGAACAAGCACAAAGGCAACAGTCACGATCATTGAAATAAAAGTAATAAATCCACCGCTAGGTCTTATGAAGTCATTTTTGATACGGTATTTGAAAATGCATACAAAATACTGAATAAAGTTCAATGGATACAGCATTTTTTGCACATCTTTATCCACTTTGTGTATGTTATTTTTTGGATAGATATCCACAATGTTATTAAATAAGTTCATTTTGGTCTGAAGCACGTGAACTACTATCCACTAATGATTGAAGGTAACTTACTATGCACTAAGTCAAATTAATTTTGATAATTGAACGAAGTAACATTGAATTATTAATATTTGGGTTAGAGCCTACTAATTATTTTAATAGCATGTTACAAAGAAGCGTATAGAACGCTTTCACATAATGGATTTTATGGCTCCGTTTTTCTATAACATAAAAAACATGATGACGTCCAACTCAACCGAATTCACCAAAACCAGTAGAACGATTGTTAAAAATTATTGCCATTAGGTCATTTCTAGCTTCTGCCAGCGGTTTCACCCACTTCCCGAGAGAACTGCTTCCCACACCCAGATACAAAGCAGCCTAGAACATTTCCGTCATTCATGATTTCTGTTTAGCTTTAACCATCAAGGTTGCACACGTGACGGAAGCTGAAAAACTGGAGGACTTCTCCCGTTTTCTCAACCTCAACATTGCCCTTCATTGCTCTGCTCCTACAGACAGGTAAAAATTATGCTGATTGCATTTTTACATCAGAACCGATCCCTATAGTGAATCCAAGCCTAAATATTATGTCGCAATTTATTAAATACTTAAAGAAAGTAAAACGACAGGACTTGAACACACCACATTTTAATCTTCTTATGTTAAAACAAAAATCAATGACACCAATAAAAAATATAAAAAAAACAATAATACTCTAAAAAGTTTTACAGTCATGTTTATAAAAAAGTATTTATTACGCCTGTTGGCAACAATCCCTAATCACCACTTAATAGTTATTTTGGAAATAGATTTCATGTAGGTACAGAAATGACCTCTCTACAGATTTGTTACAAGTATACATAAATTATACAGCTGTCTACTACGAAAAACAACATTGAAAGATTACAAAATTGAAAACTGTAGCAACACAACCATGTAGTTAGTAATCAAACTCATGAGAGTGAGCTGTAACGCCGCGTCTACGTAGAACAGTCCGCACGAGCGTATCTTGCTGAACGACGCGCGGTGCAAGCGTAGCACGTTCTTGCATAGCTTTCTCTCGTCATCTGAAATATTACTATTAAATTGAATTTAGAAAAAAAGTTCTTGAAACCTACGAGTACATGAAGAAATTCTGACCTCTTTTATTAATGTGAAAATGATGAAATTACCTGAACATGACGAGTTCAAAATTCGTGTACAAGAATCTTGAACATTTTGCAAAGCAATGTAGAACTTTTCGCAGTGTTGAATCAACCATGCTTGCAAAATTATATCCTTAAGCAACCAATACGACAAGAATAAGAACAAAATTATATCTGATTCCTGTAAAATTAACAAAAGCGTCATTCAAATGTTTGCTTAAAATTTAAAATAAAGGACCTTCTTTTTTTAAGCTCGGTTAAAAATACCATTGATTTTACACTTACTGGATTCAGAATGCCTGCTTTGGTCAGCTTAACGACATGAGTAATGTTGTCCAAAGTATGAGTAAATGTCTCTATTACGTATAAAATTATCTACAAATAAGATAAGTGATTAATTAATATCATAGGAAACAGATCTTTGCATTCTATGTATGAATACATAAAAAAATAATTCTGTTCTAAAAAAGAGTAACCAAGGAGTTTCTTGCCCGTTCTTCCCCATAGAAAGCAGAAAGCTACTTTTAGATTGGGTAATTAGAAACCTTAATAATATTTTTTGACATTTATAATTGCTTGTAAAGGCCTAAATGAAATAAATGATTTGACTTTGATTTATACTTACAAATATCTGAAAACAATCTTTATAAATATCGTAACACTCGTATAAACGAACAAAAGCTTGAAACAGGTTCACACAACAATTGTTTCCATGGTCAATCTTCGACTGATGCTGTTCAAACTCTCTGAGCCAATTCACCACTTCATTTGTCAACAGTTTCATAGCACGTGTCCCATAAACGGTGTTCAAATCAAAAACTATGCACGTGTAACAAAATAATAGAAAATATAGAGGTAAATTCAATTTTAGACAGAAAAATGTGTTGGCCACGATAGTATTACCCATAAATAGAATAACCGTTACCCAATTCCATATTATGAATTGGTTAAAAGAATTAACACTGGTTTTAGTATTTATGAATCTGTGCACTTCTTGGAAGGTAAACAAGAGTTCCATGTTTTTATAAGTGTAGATCTTAGTTATGATGAAGTTGGTGATGAGACAGAAACAGTGGAAAATGCACTCGAAGTAGTTGAAGAATATCACAAAATGGGTGTTTGGGTCATCATCAGGTATTGGCATTACTTTATAGTAACAGAATATTATAATTATCATGAAAACGAAATTCCCAAACATTGAAACGATGTCAGAAGTTAAGCCGTTTGGGATCAGATAATTATTTTCTATTCGATATTTTGGACAAAACGTATAAAGATGCATTAAGTTTAAAGGTAAAATCATTGACTGTAGATCTTTGTCTAATGTTCCGAACTCTAGATAAGCTTCCCTTTTATTTTTAAATTTCTTCATCTTCGTTTTCAGCACTTCAGTAATAACTACGTAGTAGGCAACTATTTGAACTTTGAAAACAACTCAATAATAAAAACAGCTCGCTTTTATGAGTTAATGTTTATTGGTAGGCATTTTAATACCATTTATAATAATCAAAGTAAGTCATCTGTCTTCATTGTTAAGAAATAAATGACTTTAGTGAAGTACCTATACGGAAATAATTGTAGGTAATTTCCTCTACCTAAACCTACCTACCTAAAGGCTGAAGTAGGGTAATCATATATCTTTAATGTATTACTTTTCAAAGTTTTACGGTATATACTTAAGTAACCTTTGACACCGTTGCTATTTATACTTCAATACTAATATAACAAAGAGGAAACATTTTTGGTATTTTTTTCTAATTCAGAAACTACATAGCTCCGAAACTGCTGGACTGATTTGAATACTCCAATTATTTATTTATTCAGTATGCAATTAAGAAAAAATAAACACAAAAATATATTTCGAAAAGCTTACAAAACCGCAAATTGTAACAACACAATTATATAGTTAGCAATCAAACTCATGAGAGTGAGCTGTAACGCCGCGTCTACGTAGAACAGTCCGCACGCGCGTATCTTGCTGAACGACGCGCGGTGTAAGCGTAGCACGTTCTTGCATAGCTTTCTCTCGTCACCTGTTCCAAAAAAATATTATCAGTGAAGAGACATTTGAACCAGAATCTCAATTCTTATAACTATAGTTAATCAAAACATCCATTGAGTCAGGTGGTTAAAATCTCAAAGTACAATAAACTTTGAAAATTATTTTCTTATTAGCTTTAACTAAGTGTACAAACGTACGTCCGCCAGCACAACAACCTGCTTCAATCTATCAAACTTCTTAAATTTATTTTCAACCTTATCACAACAGAGGAAGGTTAATGTTCGATCGTCTGTACATATACACAGTTGACCATAATTTTTAAAAGTTGTAAATAAATTAATATAAATCAAAGCAAAAATGTACCAGAAAACGTTGTCTTCGAAATAAGTGAACAGTTATCATGAATATTTTGCATAGCCTCATGGAATCCCTCACAATGGTGAATCAGTGACAATTGCCATCCCAAATTCTTTATCATCCAACAGCATATGAATATTAGAAAGTAAATTTGTATTAGCTGTAAAGAAATAAATAAATCGCTTATTACTCCATTTTGTACATAGTTTTTACAACACTGCTTAATCTATACTTATAATAAATCTGTAGAGAGGTCAATTCTGTACATTAAATATATTTCCAAAATAACTATCAGAGGGTGATTAGGGATCGATACTGAAGCCAAAAATGCAATCAGTAGAATTTTTGTCTGTCTATCTGTATAACCGTTATAGAAACAAAAACTACTCGACGGATTCTAAATAAGTGCTGATGTATCATTTCATATCATTGATAGATCATCATAGTGCAAAAGTATTTTATGAAATTAAAAGGTTTTCTTGTTAGCAAGCCAGCTGGTACTGTCAAGGGCTTTACTAGTTACCGTAGCCCTAGTACACAAAAGGCTCCAGAAAGAACATGGTGAGTCTTCATCAGTAAGAGTCTGACACTCGACCTTCACGCTGCACACACTGTGGGAGCGGTCATTTGATGATTTCCCTCCCACTGACAAAAAAAGCCACGAGGCGTCTATAAATGAACCCACAAAGCCATTTTGGCTTGAAACTGGAATCAAACTAAAGCAAAAGCACATAAGTCGTCGCCAGTCGACCCACGGAGCCGGTAAATTAACAAGAAATAGATGAGTAGGTATTTAACTTACTGGATTATTATGTCCTGTTTTCACGAAAGCCACAAATTCAACCACATTAAGTATAATGTGAATAAATACTTCTATGATATAAAACAGAATCTGAAAATGAAATAAATGAGAAAATATTTTCTTTAACAATGGATTTCAATAATTTATCTATCCTTTATTACTAATATAGTTGAATTCCGTCTCTAATCGAAAAACAAGTTAATTAGCTGGCTAACCAAAAATATTATATCAAGGCGACTAAGAAAAGTCTGAAACTCACCATAGGCGAATAAAAATCTTTATAGAGATCATAGCACTCTAATAAATGAACAAAAGCCTGTAACAGTTTAACGCAACAATCGTCTTCGTGTATATTCTTCAAATTATGTGAATATAATTTTTCATTCCACAAAACTAACTCATTTTCTAACAATTTAATGATTCGAGTCGCGTAAACTATGAGTAAATCGAAAATCAACAGAAGATAACAAAAGAAATACACATAAGCATTAACACTTAAAAGTGCACAACAAATTGTGATGACCAAAACACCATAAAACAGAAACGAAATAACTATAATCCAATTACAAATAGTAAAGCGCTTAAAAATTGGCAAATTACTTTCATTTCTTAAAAACCCGTGTACTTTCTGAAGAGTCAACACGAACTGGATATTTTTATTACCACGAAATATTTCGATTGTAAAGTTCATTGCGAAACCAAAAGAGTAGAAAACGCAGTAAAAATAATTTATCATCGTTAATAAACCAGCAAATGTTTTGTCGATATATGAGGAAGCGCCGGGAATCGTTTTATAGTAATAGTATACTATGGTTAGAATAAACGTAACAGTTGCTACCGTGGATACAAAGCATACTAAACGACTATTTGGCGTTATAATATTATTTTTGATGCTATATTTTGGACAAAACGTTAAACATTGCATTAAATTTAAAGGCAAAAGCATGGTTTGTATTTCTTCGTGAACTTTCTTCCCGGTATACACTTTTCTAAAGGTTCTAAGTTTCTTCATTATCGTCTAAAGCTCGCAATGAGGCGTGGGTTTAATATTTACGGAACAGTCAGTTCAAGGTTTAATAATATAATGTGAGTGTCCATAAATAATAAGGATGACTATCTGATTAAGAGTTTACATAATCGTCAAATAATAGGTATTATGTACAGACGACAACAGGTCAACGTATACCAATCTGTCAAATTTTACCAATTGAACATTAACCTTCGACTATTGTGATAAGGTTGAAAATCTGTCGCAGAAATTTGACAGATTGTGGTAATTTGATGTGCTTGCGTCTGTACTTCAATATATTCATAATGTAAGTGGTTATTGAGGCTTTTGCTGTTGTCATTAGAAATTGTAGATCTTATCAATTGGAAAGTTTCGAAAAACTACTAATATCCTACTTCCTTAATATAAATGCAAAAGTTTGTGAGGATGTATGTTTGTTTCACTTTGATGCAAAAACTACGCACGGACGTATTATGATAAAATTTGTGTTATATATGCATGTATGTGCCGCTGGCGGGCAGCTAGTCTAACATCATTTTATAATTTAACAAATAATTACAACAATGTGAACTGTAGCAACAAGCACTACATTCACTCACGTCACAGATCACTCTTATGAATTTAATTACATTTTAATACGCCGCGTCTACGTAGAACAGTCCGCACGCGCGTATCTTGATGGACGACGCGTAGTGTAAGCGTAGCACGTTCTTGCATAGCTTTCTCTCTATGCATGACAAAAATTTGCAAAAATATTTTTGAAACGTTAGGAAATGTAATATTGTTTATAATGTATGAAACTTACAATTTCATAAATGATGACGAATACACGTTGTCTCCATAGCTCAGACCGTGCTATGAAAATTGCTCTCTTACTATACATTTCCTTACTGTCACTAGATGTATCGGAATAGGAATGGAGTATGAGTAGGAATATACATGTCACTTTATTTATTTTTGTTTATACGTTAGTTTATTCATTTGAGTGGACCTGTTTTATTAGTGTCAATAAATGTCCAATCAGCAGACCAGTGTCGGTGTTATTTTTTTTTCTACAGTAACTTACAATGGCTTACTTTACGGAAGAGAAAGAAATAGCTTTCTTCCTACGCCACTGGAATTCTTTAATTATCCTCAGAAAAGAAACATTATTTCAAAACATTCCGCGATCCCTCGCCTCTAAAGAATTCAGTACCTACAACGATGTAATACCTCCCAAGACTCCCAACTGACGCGAATGTACTTGACAGCTGTCAATTTGTATGTAATTAGGAAGAGATAACGGCATATTTTCCTCTAGATGCATATTTATGATCTCGAAAACCTTGTCCATTCGTATTTACCTTGTTTTGGAAATGTTTGTTGTTAGTTTTCTCTTGGGATAATTTTGCACTGAAAGTTAGTGTGTATGTTTGTTACTCCTTCACCAGCAAACGGATGAACGGAATTTGATGATACTCGGTAGTGATACAAACAAACTTATAGGCTATACGGGTGCGGGAAGTAATTTCTTTAGTAACGCGTGAAACCGCTGGTGGAAGCTAGTGGAAAAATAATATATTTAAGGAAATCTATGTACTCCAATAACCCAATTACTTAATTTCCTGGTTATCCTTTCCAAATGTTACCTCCAAAACTTGTTCTTTGTATCGTCATAATAATCTCAGAAACAAGACGCCCACTACTGAACATTGCCTATTGATTTGTTTTATACATATATATGTGAATATATTGTGTATCAAAATAAAATGGTCATGAAATCCTTTGTAACAGGCAGCTAAATATTTTTATTTCAGCATACCGATCACTTTTTTCCTTCAATCCTCCCGCTAAAGGATTCCGGGTTGCTATTCAATCAAAGGTCTACCCTTTTCATGAGACGTACCTATTACCTTTTCAGCAATGGAAGGTGGAATTATGTTGTCAATTTATGGAAAAGCTGAACATCAAATACTTGGTCCGTAATCCCGAATTAGATTTTCGATCTCACTTGTGGTTGAAAGAGACATTTAAGTCATTTAAGTCATATTCTCAAAATGACGATTTAGAATGCTGCGGTGGTAATTTTGTCTTACTCTCAAAGGAAATTAAAAAATGTCTGAAGAAATAAATTATACTAATTTGTTATTTTTTAATATACACGTAACTGTAAAGTGATGTATTTATACGAAAGCACTTTCCACTAATAACATCATTATCCATTTATTGATAAGCATCGCGGGCTTCGCATTTGGTCCCAACTATCATTTATTGAAAAAATTAACGATCAGCACTAAAATTTAGCCTAGCTTCTTATTCTTCGTAGGGTCTGACGTGTCAATTAATTCTTAGTTCAATGTGGTTCAAAACAGTGAAGTTATTGAAGGAGATTTACTTAAAAATATGCAGACGTTTAAATGAATCGACAAAAATTCTTCATTTTACTATGGATACTGTAGACAGAGACGTGCAATCGATGCTTTTGCCATTAAATCTGATGCAATATCTGACGTTCTGCCCAAAATATCGCATCAAAGACAATTTTATAACTCCGAATAGCCGCGTCTTCAACATTATTTCAATAATTGCTACTTTACTATTGATGCTTACACTAGAATTATATTATTACAAAATTATTTATATCAACGCCTTATGTGAAGATATGTTTTACCGGTTTATACTATCTTTCATTTTTGACTCCGTTTACTTTTTTTTCGGTTATATTTTAAACTTAACGGATGGAATCTTTCGATGCAAGAATAATATCAATTTTGTCCTCACATTTCAAAGAGTACACAGATTTCTAAGTAATGGAAATAAATTAAATAATAAAAAGAAATTTAAATACTTTGTAATTTACAGTTGGATAATGGTGATCTCTTTTGTAGGCTTATATTTTCTTTTGATTCCGTTTATTTTTATTGGGGCAGAATTCGATTTTACTCACATCATTTATTACTTCATTTTACTTTCTTTCGATTTAAACTTAATTTATGCCATTCGAGTAATAAAGTTGTTGGAAAATCAAGTCGCCTTATGGATCCAAGTTTTACATCACAACCAACTGGATAATTTGCGTGAAAAAATTTTTTTCAAGAAACTTTTTCTCGCTTACGTTGATATATTACAGTGTTATAATATCTACAAACTTTGTTTTCAACATTTCGTAAGTATCTTGATCTAAATAGAAGATCTGTTAACCTTTCAAAATTTTGTGCCGAGTTATTTTCTTAATTATCTCTTCCAGATACTATATTATATTGTACAAGTATTCGTTTATTCTTTAATTGACGTTGAAGATGCAATAGACTTACTAAGAACCAAGTTTTTTTCATATTACCCAGTAAGTATTAAAACAATTACATATTATTAACCAGCTGTTTCCCGCAGTTTCACCTGCGTTCCACAGATAATACTTCTCATTCCCGGATAAAATGTATTACTTTTCTAATCTGTAATAGTGTAACTTCCCAATAGTGAAAGAATATTTCAAATCGGTTCAGTCATTTCGGAGCCTTCAGCATTACAAATAAATAAAAAAAAACTATATTGTTCCCTTGAGTAAGTACGAGTATTAAGATGTTAACATTTGATTGTAATGATATCATTTTGAGTAAACAAGAATTTTAACTTTTATGTATTTCCTATTACAGGTCCAAACATGGCTTATATCGATATTTTTGTTCTGTTGGATTATAAAAAATAATATTATACAGATAATATTGAGCCAGCATTGTGAGAAATTTTATATAACCATGCAAAATGTTCAACACTCTTGTTTTATCGTTTTGAAGGCAAAATGTTCTGGTGACCAAATCCAATTATTTGTTTTTTAAACTATCAATTTATATTAAACATTTAAACAGGTTTTGATTTTACTAATTATAAAATAATCATTATCATTTTCATCAGATGAAAAGAAAAGGTTATGCAAGAACGTGCTACGCTTGCACCGCGCGTCGTTCAGCAGGATACGCGCGTGCGGACTGTTCTACGTAGACGCGGCGTTACAGCTCTCTCTCATGAGTTTGATTACTAACTACATTCTTGTGGTACTGCAGTTCAAGCTACTGTAAACGAATATTTATTAAAAGCTGTTGACGGCGAAAATTCAGTATGTTTTTTTATTACTTTTAGTCGTAATAATGATCAACAAAGCCAACACGTCTCAAATATTACAGTAATTGGATTTTATTTAATCCTAAAGCTGATGATTTTACATAAAACTAATGGAGTTATTACAAATAGTTAAAGAGACATTTGACATGTCGGAAGAAAATTCTGACACAAAACAATAATTTTTAACCAATTTGACATCTATTTAACTTAATATAATAGCACTTCATTCGTATAAATGTTTCCGTTATTCGTTATTCCATTATTGTTATAATCGATTATCGAGTCAATTGTCATTCCTAATGATCAACTTGCTTGTCTTGGTCTTAATGTCATTATTATTTCTAGATTAGGCAGTAGCTAGAAAGTTTGTAACCAGTCGTATCTTGGTAATCTCGTGTTATTCGTGAATATTTTTGATAGGCAAGACAATCAAACAGCTAATTGTTCATTAAAACTGGAATTTGTTCCAAGCCCAGCTGCATAAGTGATCAATTTTCGACTTATAAATAATAATATGTAGACACTTCGGTGTATTGACTTTTACTATGAATACTATAGACAAAGATGTTCAATCCTTACTTTTGCCCTTGAATCTAATGCAGTACCTGACTTTCTGCCCAAAATATCGTATCAAAGATAATTTCATAACTCCGAATAGTCGCGTCTCCAATATTACTTCAATAATTGCTACTTTACTATTGATGCTGGCACTGGAATTATATTACTGCAATTTTTTCTTTATGTCAGACTTTTACTATATTTTGTTATTATCCTTCATTTTTGATTCTATTTACTATTGTTTCGGATTCGCTATGAATTTAATGCTTGGAATCATTCATAGCAAGAATAATATTGAACTTGTCCTTGTATTTCAAAGGGTGCACAGATTTTTGAATGATAAAAAGGGTTTTAAACATTCCGTCGTTTATAATTGGATCGTAGTCATTTTATTTATAAGTTCATACTTAATTTTGATTGCTTTATTTTTCGTTGAAGTAGATATGTATATTCATATTATTTATTACTTTATTATAATAGTGTTTCATATTAATATAATGTATGCCATCCAAATCATTAAGTTGTTGGAACATAAAGTCGTCTTGTGGGTTCAAATTTTAAATTCTAACCGATTGGATAGTTTGTTTGAAGAAAATTACTGCGGAAAACTTTTTCGGACCTACGTTGATATATTACAGTGTTACGATTTGTACAAATGTTGTTTTCATCATTTTGTAAGTACCTTGATCTTTCTAAAAGTCAGTTTACGCTGTATCTCCGCTGAGGTCATTTCTGTATCTAAGTATTATATCTAATACTTACTTTCACCTGCGTCCCGGAGGAAATTATACCCATACCTGGATAAAATATAGCCTATATTTGCACACAAACAAAAAATGCTTCTTCTTCTCTATTATATTAGTAGATATATTAGAGAAGTACGTATTATTTACCACTTTCTTTTCAGATACTTTACTATATTTTAGAAGTATTTATTTATTCTATAATTGATACTGAACAGGCGATAGATTTGCTCAAATCAGGCATGATTTATGTTTACCCAGTAAGTTTCATTCATTTAAAGTACACACGCTAGCACATTAACCTACCACAATCAGTCAAATTTCATCAATAGATGTTCAAGCTAGAAAAAAACGGCTTCCTAGCCGGTTGTCGGCGCTGGGGATGGCTGTTCTAATATAAGGAGATCAGCCAGCTGCCCAGGACATATTATAGTGCTCAAGCATATTCGCAGACGTAGGTGCACTGTCTATTCCTTCACACTCATAACCCGATGGGACGGAAATTCCGACACGATCGGAAGCGCAAGACCGACATTAAGGCTCCTTTTCCTGTCATGCTTATTTTAGCCCGCACGCGGGTCTCGTCCGCAGACGGGTGATAGCACGCTCCAGGCCACACGCATTGCAGCAGCAAACGATATCTTAGTCCTGACTAAAATATCGTTTGCTGCTGTGTTTACCTAGTGGTGTACATTTGTACAAACATGAACGTCAAAAAAATTATTGTCGTTTATATCATTTTTAAAAATAAAAAATATAAAAAGCAATTCAGAGTAGATCCATATTTTGAAACTAGATCACTCACTGGAATGTTTAATGTAAATTTTCAAAATCTCCGAGATAATCATCGCAAAGGACGATGGACACTTTTGTATGAGCATTGTACCCACTTTTCAACATTCCTCAACAGTGATGAAACCTATGTCATATGAAAGCTCTTGATGAGCACATTATTTCATTGTATGGCAGCCAAGTCCGAATCCGGCGTCAACATGGTGTTTTCGACCATTTAAGAAAGTTATGTTTCTGACTGTACAACGTGCAACAGTGATGTGACCTATGTCAAATGAAAGCTCTTGATGAGCACTTTATTTCATTGTATGGCAGCCAAGTTCGAATCCAGCACGAACATTGTGTTTAGACCGTTATAAATATTATTTGAGAAATAAATAAAGTGCGACGTTCAACAGTGATGAAACCTATGTCATTCCAAAGTACCTAAAAAGTACATAATTTCATTCTTTGACAACCATGTTCAATGTCAGCGCCATCTTGGTGTTTTGGCCATGGGCGTTTCGTACCCATTTTCAAATATGGCTCAACAGTAATCAAACCTATGTCATATGAAAGCCATCAATGAGTACTTTATTTCATTCTATCGCAGCCAAGTTCGAATCTAGCGCGACATGGTGTTTTCGACCATTTAAGGAAGTTAGGTTTCTGAACTCACAACGTGCAACATCGATGAAACCGATGTCAAATGAAAGGTCTAAACGAGCACTTTATTTCATTGTATGGCAGCCAAGTCCGAATCCGGCGCCAACATGGTGTTTTCGACCATTTAAGAAAGTTATGTTTCTGACTGTACAACGTGCAACAGTGATGAAACCTATATCAAATGAAGAGCTAGTTCCCAACAGTGCACGAGATGAAAACCCTGAGGGCCCAAAGCAACAGAAAAAATCAGCATCTTTGAAATAATTCTAATACAGGTTGTAGAGTACGATTGTATAAGTAAGAATGTGTATGCAATCCTTATTTCAATGAAATAGTGAATTGCGTAGAAAGCGACCACATCTTAGCTGAGTTTGAAGACAAAAACTTAAACTGTAATTTAGTGTGTACTGAACGATACATTGGTGTAAATGAAGAAATTCATGATCTGAACTTCAGTTTTCGAAATTATGTTTCTACATTTATTAACAGATAACTTAATTTTGATAATTACTGCTACGTTCTCAAACCTTGGTTAATAGGGATTGTACTTAACGACTTAGCTTGTTCGTGGACGCAGTTCTTGTGGGCACATTATTCTAAGATGTAACTAGGTAATTAATTTAGGTCATATTATATGTGGAAGGATATGTAAAAACTTATTTTGAATCATATTCCATGTCACAATCATCGACAAGGCTCAATGAAATGCATAATTTGGGATTTATTCTATTCTCGATGTAAATAAACACATAGGTTATTGAAGCAATTTCTTCCTTTCTCCATGTTACAAGTTTGTATAGCATAG
>NWSH02000150.1:6868070-6878605 GCA_002382865.2 Heliothis virescens
AAAAGCTCTTGAATTGAGCACATTATTTCATTGTATGGCGCCAAGGTCTGAATCGGCGCCAATGGTGTTTTCAATCATTTTTAAGAAAGTTATGTTTCTGACTGGTACAATACGTGGCAACAGTGATGAAACCCTCATACTCAAATGAGAGGTCTAAACTGAGGCAACTTTATGTTGCCATTGTATGGCCAGGCCAAGTCCAAATCTCGGGCGCGCCAACATGGTTTTCGACCATTTAGAAAGTTGGTGTTTCTGACTGTACAAACGTCCAACAGTGATGTAACCTATGTCAACATGAAGCTCTTTGATGAGTCACCTGCTTTATTATTGTATCGCACCAGTTCGATATCTCACGCGCGAACATTGGTGTTTTCGTTTTAAGGACACAAACATCAACTTCCATAAATGATCGGAAAACACCATGTTTCGCGCTAGATTCGAACTTGCTGCGATAGAATGAAATAAAGTAACTGCACTTGATGGCTTTCATATGACATGAGGCTTTGATCACTGTTAGCCATATTTGAAAGTGGGTACGAAACGCCCATGGCCGAAAACATCCGGAACATGGCGCTGACATTGAACATGGTTGTCAAAGATGAGTTAGATGTAACTTTTAGGGACTTTTCGAATGACATAGGTTTCATCAACTGTTGAACGTCGCACTTTGTTCAGTTCTCAAATATATATTTATAACGGTCTAAACACATGTTCGCGCTGGATTTGCCATACAATGAAAAAAAGTGCAACGTTTAGACCTTTCATTTGAATTTAAGATTTCATCACTGGTTGCAACGTCTGTAGCAGTCAGAAACATAAACT
This sequence comes from Heliothis virescens, assembly GCA_002382865.2. Taxonomy (NCBI): domain Eukaryota; kingdom Metazoa; phylum Arthropoda; class Insecta; order Lepidoptera; family Noctuidae; genus Heliothis; species Heliothis virescens. The sequence goes on from NWSH02000150.1 coordinate 6,868,893, forward strand.
TTCTTATAATGGTCGCAAAACACCATGTTGGCGCAGGCAATTTTGATTTTCTCGACTCATGGCTGGCGATACAATGAAATAAAGTGCATCACACATGTAAGACTTTCATTTGACATGAGGTTTCATCACTGTTGCACGTTGTACGGTTACAACCAATAACTTTCTTAAATGGTCAAAAACACAGTTGGCCGCTGATTCGGACTTGGCTGCGATACAATGAAAATAAAGTGCTCATCAAGAACCTTTCATTTGACATTAGGTTCACATCACTTTGCCAGCGTTGTAACAGTCAGAAACATAACTTTCTTAAAGTGGTCGAAACACCATGTTGGCGCCGTAATTCGGACTTGGCCTGCTCAACTACCTAATAAATAAAGTGCTCGTTTAGGGACCTTTTCATTTGATATAGGTTTCATCACTGTTGCACGTTGTACGGTTACAAACATAAACTTTCTTAATGGCAAAAGCACCAATGTTCCGCGCTGGAGTTCGAGACTTGGTTGCGATTAGGGCTTTCCAATAACCGGTATTTCCGGGATCCCTGTAATAACGTGATCAAGGATATAAATGGTACCTCCTTTTCAATAACCGGGGTAATTGGACGGCCCAATACCGTGATATACCCGGTATTCACAAATATTAGATGTGAATTTATTTGCTTTAAAATAATATTGTCCAAATGTAGACCCCTCTGCGTTGTCGCTACACTCATTTATGAAACAAGTAAGAATTACTCAGCGACGGGCAAGGTGGACTCAGTGATGACCGCGCCACTTTCGTGATGGATATTTATTTCACTTTGCCTCGCTGAGGTGAAATTAGCTTAGAATCGCCGAAAACAAGATGTTGGTAAGACGTTAAAAACGCTCTTAAATGCCTGATTTACAATTGTCGAACTTCTTGGGTCCTTTAATTCTTGCCAACCATAAAATTTGTAGGGCTGCAGCTTTTCGGTATTTAAAGCAAAATGCGGTGGACTGACGAACTATACCAAGCACCTGCGTTCTTTCACAAAAATCCAAAGGTTTGGGGTCCATGATTTAAATAGGCTGAGACTAGTTAACAACTCTCGGACACGGTTTCTAACCATTGTCGATGCCATAGTGGCTGGATTGTTGGTTTTCTACCGTTGTACCGGTCCTCTTCAAAAACTTTTATTTTGTATAAAGGAATGCTTGGCAGCTTGGCACATCATCTTAAGTGGCCAAAATCTGGAATGCTGCACAATCTTCCTTCGCGCTACCAGGTCACCTATTACCATGCCGCTCCCGCGCCGGATAGCGCTACGGTTTAAATGCAGTAAGCTAAAATATATAAACTTTCTTTTGAGACACGACCTTTATAACTTCGGTATTTATAAGTTGCATTGCCGGTCCATGCCTTTACGGGGCCCAGTGGTGGAGCAAAGCGTTCACTGCCATAGCATCCGGCCTAATCCGTGGGTTAGGAGTTATGCTAGAGAAGGGAGGCGGCGGAGCCGGGCTTTGCGAGTTCGCACCGGCCATCCCGGCCCTTTCCCGGCGGTTGGGGGAACCCCTTGGGGGGTTTTTAAGAAAACCACTCTGGGGTGTAGAGAGACTACTTCCCGGCCTACAGTAGGCGTGGGTCTGTGGGGTGGTGAGCTTCGGGTGGCTCATCGTGCCTTTTTTCTTCCCGTCTCCTAGGATATGACAGACCGTTGTCGTGCGGTGTGCGGTTGTCCACGCGCTCCTCAGAGAGTGTCACAAAACCCTGCGGGGCCCACTTAGGTGCCAGAGCCTGTCGGGGCTGCGGTACTGTTCGAAAGAGTTACCGGGACCTGGCACAACAAAAGGCTCTCGACAAGAACACGGTGGATTTTAGTCAGTAAAAGTCTAACACTCCTCATAGTGGGAGGATCATTGCTGATGATTTCACTTCGATAAAAAGTATTTTAAGAAATAAGGAACGGTAAAGACCAGAGGCGATTTGAAATTAGAAAACCTTATTTTTAATGGTGTTATTACATGTCCTAAATTGAACTTGCACTCAATACCGGTAATTAATACCGTGTTATCACGGATTGACTACCTAATACCGGTAATTATACCGGTATTGAAAATATCCGGTTAATTTGAAAGCCTAGTTGCCATATCAATTACAATAAAGTGCCATTAAGAGCTTTCATTTGACGTAGGTCAGCATACACTGTGAGCAATGTTTAACAGTGGGTAACAAATTGGACGGCATGGTCCTTTATGAATCTACTTCCGATGTCCCTTCGATCTTTTGTGATGAGATTTTATTTTTAAAAAACCGGCCAAGTGCGAGTCGGACTCGCACATGAAGGGTTCCCGTTTCCATTATTTATGAAAAATAACGTACCTATTACCTAAATTAGCCAAAACACAAACTTTTCTCGACAACAAAAAATAACTTTGTTTTTCATACAAATATATTATTATGAATAACGATGTTATAATTTGCGTTTACTGAAAAAGTGCTATAATCTCAAAAACCACTGACTGTAATCTTGTTCAAACCAATTTTGGTTGATAGTTTTTGTTAAGATCTATAACATATATTTTTTAGATTTTCATTCTGGTAGTTTAGAAATTACAGGGGGGGGACAACAAATTTTAGCACTTTGAAAGTGTATTACTTTGAAATGATTGACTTTGAGAAAAATGGTTTTTAGAAACCTCAATCTATTTTTAAAAGACCTATCTATAGATACCACCACAAGAATAGGTTGATGAAAAAAAATAATTTTGTTTTCAGTTCCATGTATGGAGAGCCCCCTCTAATATATATTTTTTTTTATTTTTGTATAAAAATCGTAAAGCGGTCAATATAATACATCTAGCCTACCGAGTTTGAACTATGTAGTCTTAATAGTTTCGGAATAAAGTGGCTGTGGACATACGGACAGACAGACAGACAGACAGACAGACAGACAGACAGACAAAGAACCAACAGACATGAAGAATCTATAAGGGTTCCGTTTTTTTTGCCATTCGGCTACGGAACCCTAAAACCGGGAAGTGCGAGTCCGGACTCGCACTTGCCCGGTTTTTGGGTTCCCGTAGCCGAATGGCAAAAAACGGAACCTTATAGATTCCGTCATGTCTGTCTGTCTGTCTGTCTGGCTGTTTCTGTCTGTTCCTGTCCTGGTCTGTCTGTCTGTCTTGTCTGTCCTGTCTGTCTTGTCCGTAATGTCATCAGCCACTTTATTCCGAAACTCATTAGACTACATAGTTCAAACTCGTAGGTAGAATGTATTATATTGACCGCTTTACGATTTTTATACAAAAATTAAAAAATATATATTAAGAGGGGGGGCTCTCCATAATGGAACTGAAAACCAAATTATTTTTTTTTCATGCAAACCTAAAAAACCGGCCAAGTGCGAGTCGGACTCGCACACGAAGGGTTCCGTTCCAATATCTATGAAAAATAAACGTACTTATTACCTACAATTAGCCAAAACACAAATATATGAATAACAAAGTTATAATTTGCGGTTACTGAAAAAGAGCTATATCTCAAAAACCACTAACTGTATCTTGTTCAAACCAATTTTGGTTAGTAGTTTTTATTGAGATCTATAACATATATTTTTTTCAGATTTTTCACTTTGGTAGTTTAGAAATTACAGGGGGGGGGACACACATTTTGGCACTTTGGGAATGTCTTACTCTAAAATGATTGACTTTAGGAAAAAATGGTTTTAGAAACCTCAATCTCATTTTTAAAGACCTATCTATAGACACCCCACAAGTATAGGTTAGAGGAAAAAATTTTTTTTTAGTTTCAGTTCCATGTATGGGGAGCCCCCCTTTAATATTATTATTTTTTTATTCTTTCATAAGAATCGTAAAGCGGTCAATAAAATACGTCTACCTACCAAGTTTTAACTGTGTAGTCCTAATAGTTTCGGAATAAAGTGGCTGTGACATACGGACGGACGGACAGACAGACAGACAGACAGACAGACAGACAGACAGACATGACGAATCTATAAGGGTTCCGTTTTTTGCCATTCGGCTACGGAACCCTAAAAAGCGTACAGGCACCAACACATTAACCTACCTCAATCGTCAAATTTTTTCTTCAATAGATTCAACCTAATCAAATAGCCGAAGGTTAATGATTCGACTTGGTAAAATTTTGACAGATTCAGGATATATTTAACCTATATGAAAATCCTACACATTTATTAAGAATAGACAATCAGAACATTTTCACCCACCCAAATTATTTGGAGTCATATCTTAAATCCAGTAAATCAAACTCCGTAGTATATTCTCTTATTATCTCTGCTCGCAAACATGATTCAGTAGATAAATCTAATTAAATAAAGAATTATATATCAGCGACACGCACGGCTTGGAGCATCGTAATTCCGATTTCAACTGTTATTTCTCGTGAATATCTATAAATCAAAAGTATTTGAACGAATCAGTTCTAATATGCGAAATGTGGATCACATTGAAAACGTACAGTTTTTTGGCGTGAATAGATGTGTAATAAAAAATATATTAAGTTTGTAATGCTAAAAGCGTATCGAACTTTCAAAAAGAACCTACTTGTTCCAATGGCAAAATCATTTTTTTTCTGTTTCTTTCACCATATAATATTCTAGACACACCTGTAGCCTATATTGATTAGTGCGTATCGAGTATGACAGACGCTGAAATGACTTCTCGGCGCGACTGTAGAGATAGTATTAATTGGGGCATGAATGTTTTTGCACAAAGAGTCGATAAAGAGAATTGGTATTTGGGCGAAAGAATATATTTGTCCTGAACTGCAAAAACTCTACTATTGGGAGTATTTGAGGGCACGCGTGAAAAGAGAAATAGCTATCTAGTAAAATAATATAGCTACGAATGACGACGTAGGAGCCTGTCTAAGTATCGATGAAAAAAAACTCGATAACTTACCACTGAAGGATGATCTCTATTTTATGCGATTAAATTAGTAATTTAATTGTATATTAATTACGGCTGACAGTAATTGTATTTTCAATTTATTTCTTCAGTTTATTGTATATGAGGATGGGTTTTCAATGTATGGATCCTTTGTAGCTGATTGTAATTAAGTTAATGTTCTTTTTTTGTATTATCGTTAATGATTCAGCTACTTATTTGCATAAGATTGCAGGGTGGACCTAATAGAGGCGGGGCGGTATCGGAGGGCGGATTTTAAAATATATTTGTATTGAATTTAAAAGAAATATTAAAAGTAAGTATGGCGTATATTTTCAAGCTAAAAAGATGTAGTAAAATAAAGTGCCTGAATTCTAAAATGAATATGCGTAAAACTATACTTACAACTATTATTTAAAAGATAAGAGTTTTTTGTATGTTTTTGTCAAATTTAACATTTCTCCAGTGTTAGATAGCTCATTAGGACTATAAGGATTTTTAAACCGGGGTACGCGAAGTGTTCACACTGGATGGGGTTGAGGGAAACCCTAGTAAACTAAATGACCTAGTTTAACGTATTGATTAAATATACAAGAAACTGCCTCGTTGTCTAGTGGTCGCATCAAGCGCGACTGCCGATCACAGGTTCGGGTGATTCCCCCGGGCCAGCCAAATGATCGCTTTGGTGGGTTTTAGAATTTTCATCAAAGCAGCCCATGGAGCTTCCTGGAAGTTGGCGGAATATTAACCCCCGTGCTCCTGGGAGCAGCACGTAAACGCCGTCGTCCTCAATGCTACTACAGTAGCAGTCCGTATATAATCCACGTCAGAGGCCTGTCAGGCGGATTTGAGTAAAACTCTGACATGTCTAGGGCTTGTTCAGGTGATTTAAAACGCTGCAGCTCAGCTCAGATAGAAAGAAAGATATTACAACAAATATAAATAATCAGCAGATCACTCATTCTGCTAATAATGGCGAGAGGGCAGCTTTACCTACAATTCTTAATGAAGAGCAATGAATGATATGATTATATAATTATATGTCGTGATAAAATGCGGGATTAATTAGGTTACATCTGTCAATCAGCATGATAATGTAGACAGTTGCTTTGTTCTTTTTAATTAGATCGATTAAAAGACATTGTAAAAGGCTGGATGTAACCCGGAGGAGGTAGTTTCACAACTTCCCAGAGATAACAGTCTAGATAGACCCTGGCCAGAGTCAATGCATTTGAACAAGTTGTAGAAAAGTAATTAAAAATATTGCTAATGGCACTATCTGTCAGATGACTATCTAGAACTTATATCTGTAATCCTGTGAAACTAGCCGCTATAACAACAAATACAATAAAAATTAAAAAAAAATATAGTGGGTGGTCCCCATACAGATAAACGGTGAGAACCCTTACATGCGCGGATCCAACTCGCAGCTTCGGCCGGTTTTTTTATGTGGTGTCACGGCTAGTTTTCACAGGTTTACAGATATAATTCTAGATAGGTATCTGACAGATAGTGCCAATAGCAATATTTTAATTACTTTTCTAAACAACTTTTCAATGACCATGATCTGCATGGTCTTCTAGAACTTTATCTGGAGTTGTGTACTTAGCCGTTTAGGGTATCACTACACCTTTACGAGAATGTCTTTAATCGATAATAATTAATAAGAACAAAGCACTGGTCTACAATTATCATGCTGATTGAAAGATTCAACCTATCATCCCGCATTTTATCACGACATAATTATTATCATTCATTCATTGCTCTTAAGAATTGTAGGTAAAGCTGTTGATTATTAGCAGAAATGGTGATCTTGTGATTTATTTATTTGGTTTATTCTTCTTCTTATCGAGTGGAGCTGCATGGTTAAATCACCTAACAAGCCCTATGTCAGGGAGTTTTCTCTAAATCCGCCTGAACGGCTCTGCTGACGGTGGATTTATCTACGACTGCTACTGGTAGCATTCGAGGACGAACGGCTTACGTGCCCTCAGCCAGTGCACGGGGGTGTAATAACGCCAACTTCCCAAACTCCAGGCTGCTTGATTGAAAGTTTCTAAAACCGCACAACAAAAAAATAAAAATAATATGTCGATTTTGTTGTCCTGGCCCGGGAATCGAACCTCGAGACCATGTGATCGGCAGTCGCGCTGTGCGACGCACATAGACCAACGAAGGCAGTTCCTTTTGTAATTTAGATCCAATCACGTTAGGTCATTATTACTAGGTTAACCCGCATCCAGTGTGATACAACTTCGCGGTTACCGGTAACTCCTTTAGTCCCTAAATGAGCTAATCTAACACCTTGGAGAATATGTTAAATTTGAACAAAAAAACATACAAACAAACCTTATCTTTATAATCAACTAGTGTAGTAGCTTTTAAACCAATATTCATTTAGAATTCGCATTTATTTACCTACACTTATTAAGCTGAAAATATACAATACTACATTTATTATTCTTTAAATTCAATACAAAATATATTTTAAATCGCCCTCGATACCGCCCCTCTAAGGTTCCACCCTGCAAGGCTTAGCAATAAGTAGCCTGAATCATAACGTAATACAAAAAATAACATTAATTTAAAACAAACAGCTACAAATCACAATGAACCCTCATCACTCATGAATAAAATAACTGAAAGAAATAAATTGAAAAACAATTACTGTCACCGTATTAATTACAATACAAATTAACTTTTAATCGATATAGAGATCATCCTTGTGTAGTTATCGACGTTTCTTTTTTTTATCGATACTTAGCAGCTTCCTACGTCCGTCACTCGTACTATATATTTTACTGTAGCTATTTTTTTCCGCCCTATTCCAATACATAATTTTGAGTCGCGACAAATATATTTTTCGCATCCATTCCTTCTTTATCACTTGGTGCAAACATTCATGCCCAATTAATACTAATCTTAAGTCACTGCGAGAAGTCACAGGTATACTGATAGCAACTATCAATATAGGTCTAAGTAATTTAGAATATTATATGGATAGAAAGAAACAGAAAAAAATGATTTTGCATTGGAAAAAGTGTCTTTTTTGAAAGTTACGAGTACGCTTTTAGCATTAGCAAGGACAACAATTGAGAGTGAGGGTCTTTTTCCTAACACTCTATTCACGCCAAACTGAGTACGGCTCTTTAAGTCGCGAATTCCACATTTCAATTAGAACTCATCGTCAATACTTTCGATTTAAGATATCTCGAAAGAAAAAAACAGATGAATTACGATGCTCCGAAGGCCAAGTGGGACGTGGAGTGCGCTGATTATGAGCATGGGTCATATTATTATTAGATTTTCTATGATCATGTGCAGCAGATCTTAAGAGAATCCGGGTTTGGATTTAACTGTGATTTAAGAAAATTGCTCAAAAATATGGGTGGGTGAAAATGTCTTGTGATGTTTATTACTCTATAAATGGGGTGTTAGGTATTTTCATAAGGTTAATATATCCGAATTCTTCAAATTTACCAATCGAACATTAAACCTTCGGCCGATTTGTGATAAGGTTGAAAATCTTTATTTGAAGAAATTTGACAGGACTTGAGGGTAGGTCTCAATGTGTTAAGTGCATGTACGCTTTTTTAGGGTTCCGTAGCCGAAGGCAAAAACATCGGAACCTTATAGATTCGTCATGTCTGTCATGTCTGTCTGTCTTCTGTCTGTCTGTCTGTCTGTCTGTCTGTCTGTCCTGTCTGTCTGTCCGTCCGTCCGTATTCACAGCCACTTTATTTCCGAAACTATTAGGAACTACACAGTTAAATTGGTAAGGTAGAGTTTTATTAGACCGCTTTACGATTCTTATGAAAAGAAATAAAAAATAATAATATAGAGGGGGGCTCCCCATACATGGAACTGAAACTAAAAAAAATTTTTTTTCTAACCTATACTTGTGGGGTGTCTATAGATAGGTCTTTAAAAAATGAGATTGAGGTTTCTAAAACCATTTTTTCCTAAAGTCAATCATTTTAGAGTAAGACATTCCAAAGTGCCAAAATGTGTGTCCCCCCCCTGTAATTCTAAACTACCAAAGTGAAAAAATCTGAAAAAAATATATGTTATAGAATCTCAATAAAAACTACTAACCAAAATTGGTTTGAAAAGATACAGTTAGTGGTTTTGAGATATAGCTCTTTTTCGGTAACAGCGCAAATTATAACTTTGTTATTCATATATTTGTGTGTGTAGGTAATAAGTACGGTTTATTTTTCATAGATATTGGAACGGAACCCTTCGTGTGCGAGTCCGACTCGCACTTGCCGGTTTTTCTAAATGAGCATACACTTGACTGGAGAAAGGGAAGAAAATTGCAGCATTCAAAACCTATGTGTTATTTACATCGAGAATAAATCCATGCATTTCATTACCTTGGAGATTGGAATGAATATGATTCAAATAAGTTTTACATCCTTTTTCCACATTATATGACTAAAAATTAATTACCTAGTTACATTTTAGAAATTGCATCAAGCTGCGTCCACGCACAAAGCAAGTGTTATAGTAAAATCCCTTTAACCCAAGACGAGCAGTAATATCAAAATTAAGTATCTTAAGTAATAGAAACATAATTTCGAAAACCTGAGTCGATCAATGATGTTCTTCATTTAACAATGTATGTTTAGTAAAACAATAAATAATTTAATTTGCTCAACCAGCAATGTGCATACTAGCATTCACTATTCATTGAATAAGGATGCATAGTACACATTCTTACTAATACAATCGTACTAACAACCAGCTCTATTAAATGATTATCATTGATGTCAAGATGCTGATTTGCGCGGTTTCACTCGCTTCCTGTGGGACTACTCATTC
>NWSH02000150.1:6878630-6894206 GCA_002382865.2 Heliothis virescens
AAAGAGAGATGAATGTCTTCGATCTTTTGGATGAGATTTTATTTTTTAAAAAACCGGCCAGTGCGAGTCGGACTCGCACATGAAGGGTTCCGTTCCATTATTTATGAAAAATAACGTACCTATTACCTAAAATAGCCAAAACACAAACTTTTCTCGACAACAAAAAATAACTTTGTTTTTCATACAAATATATTATTATGAATAACGATGTTATAATTTCGTTTACTGAAAAAGTGCTATATCTCCAAAAACCACTGACTGTATCTTGTTCAAACCAATTTTGGTTGATAGTTTTTGTTAAGATCTATAACATATATTTTTTTTAGATTTTTCATTCTGGTAGTTTAGAAATTACAGGGGGGGGACACAAATTTTAGCACTTTGAAAGTGTATTACTTTGAAATGATTGACTTTGAGAAAAAATGGTTTTTAGAAACCTCAATCTCATTTTTAAAGACCTACTATAGATACCCCACAAGAATAGGTTTGATGAAAAAAAATAATTTTGTTTTCAGTTCCATGTATGGAGAGCCCCCTCTAATATATATTTTTTTTTATTTTTGTATAAAAATCGTGTAAAGCGGTCAAATAATACATCTAACCTACCGAGTTTGAACTATGTAGTCTTAATAGTTTCGGATAAAGTGGCTGTGACTACGGACAGACAGACAGACAGACAGACAGACAGACAGACAGACAGACAGACAGACAGACAGACAGACAGACAGACAGACATGAGAATCTATAAGGTTCCGTTTTTTGCCATTCGGCTACGGAACCCTAAAACCGGGCAAGTGCGAGTCGGACTCGCACACGAAGGGTTCCGTTCCAATATCTATGAAAAATAAACGTACTTATTACCTACAATTAGCAAAACAAAATATGAATAACAAAGTTATAATTTGCGGTTACTGAAAAAGAGCTATATCTCAAAACCACTAACTGTATCTTATTCAACCAATTTTGGTTAGTAGTTTTTATTGAGATCTATAACATATATTTTTTTCAGATTTTTTCACTTTGGTAGTTTAGAAATTACAGGGGGGGGACACACATTTTGGCACTTTGGGAATGTCTTACTCTAAAATGATTGACTTTAGGAAAAAATGGTTTTAGAAACCTCAATCTCATTTTAAAGACCTATCTATAGACACCCCACAAGTATAGGTTAGAGGAAAAAATTTTTTTTAGTTTCAGTTCCATGTATGGGGAGCCCCCCTTTATTATATTATTTTTTTATTTCTTTTCATAAGAATCGTAAAGCGGTCAATAAAAACGTCTACCTACCAAGTTTAACTGTGTAGTCCTAATAGTTTCGGAATAAAGTGGCTGTGACATACGGACGGACGGACAGACAGACAGACAGACAGACAGACGGACAGACAGACAGACAGACAGACAGACAGACAGACAGACATGACGAATCTATAAGGTTCCGTTTTTTGCCATTCGGCTACGGAACCCTAATTATATAAGCCACAGTATTTTTTTTGACATTCATGTTTGTACACACTATAGCCACTGGCGACACGCAAAACACTGCAGCAGCAAACGATATTCTTAGTCCTGCGTGTGCCCCGGAGCGTGCTATCACCGTCTGCGACGAGACCCGCGTGCGGGCTAAAATACGCATGACAGGAAAAGGAGCCCATCAAGGTGCTCTCCGATGCACGCGTGTATCAATCACCAACTTCCAACTCCGGGCTGCTTTGTGAATGTTTCTAAATCCCACAGCGATTTCGGGCCGACCCGGGAATCGAACCCGAGACCTCTTTCACAGCAGCCGGCTATACAACAACTAGACCAATGAGGCAACCTTATCACAATACTGAAAAGTTTCAATTGGTAATTTTGAATATTTGCGGGTAGGTTGATCTGCTGGCGTCTGTACTGTTACTGAACATGTTTTTTAGGGTTCCGTAACCAAAGGGTAAAACGGGACCCTATTACTAATTTTAACCAACTATTTCGATTTTAAGTTTTGTGATTTTCTGTTCTAGGTGAAAGCATTACTCATAACGCTGTTTTTATTTTGTTGGATAATAAAAAAGAATATACTGCAAATAATATTAAGTCTGCATTGTGAGAAGTTTTATATAGCCATGCAAGATGTGTATGACTCTTGTTCAGTTATTTTAAAAACCACATCATCAGGTGACTTTTTCTTTTAAAATGTAATTATCTGTGCTGTGGGTACTATTTATAGAGTGTTGAGATATCTTTATTTAACCAACTTCCCAAAAAGGAGGAGGTTCTCAATTTGACCGCATCTTTTTTTGTATCTTCACCGATTATTCGAAGATGGCTGGACCGATATTCAAAATTATTTTTTTGTTTGAAAGGGTGTACTTCACAGGTGGTCCCATGGTAAGGAGACCAGGATCTGTTTTTTTTTTATTTTTTTTTATTTATGTTAAATACATAATAAAACTTTTCACATGGCTCTAGAAGTCGGTGGCAAAATAAACACAGTCAACAGACCTGCAGACACCGACTTCTAGACCCTTGTGAAAAGTTTTATTTTTTTATCCCTTTCAGTGTTTTTTTCTGAAGTCGGTTTTGTTTTTTGTAAAAAAGTATTTTTCCCATAAGAATTACAATTCACTTACATGAGAAAACTTAAAAATTATAAGTAGTTAGTGTACAGACGACAGCAGGTCAACGTATACGAATCTGGCAAATTTTACGAATATTAACCTACCTCCATTGTGATAAGGTTGAAAATCGATTCCAGAAATTTGACAGATTGTAGTAACTTGATGTGCTGTCGTCTGTACTTTAACTTTATAACTAACGGATAGCTGGGTTGAGGAGGTCCGATAAGTAGTCGCTTCATGTAAAACACTAGTTACCTGCTCAGTTGCATTCGTTTAGACTGTTAGCTGACCCCAACATAGTTAGGAAAACGCTGCGCAAAGGATGATCATATAAGTACCGGCACCAAAGATCAGGCGATTAAGGCGTTGCTATTAAAACAATTAGTTTTAGTACTACTTATTTCTTTTTCAGATGACGAGAGAAAGCTATGCAAGAACGTGCTACGCTTGCACCGCGCGTCGTTCAGCAAGATACGCGCGTGCGGACTGTTCTACGTAGACGCGGCGTTACAGCTCACTCTCATGAGTTTGATTACTAATTACATAATTCTGTTGCTACAGTTTCATTTTGCAATTTAATATTGATTACATGATCTTTTGAAATTATTTTTTGTTTATTTATTCCTTTTCTGTTTAATCAAAAATAACTCAACTTTAGTCAGCCCCGGATCTAGGGGGGGGCAAGCCGGGGCCTATGCCCCGGGCGGCAAGGTCAGGGGGCGGCCAAATGCATTATTTAGAAACGAACAGTGGCGGCGCTAGGCGTCGGCGACGTCGGCGACCGCCGACGGCCTCGCGCCTGAGGGGGCCTCGCAGAAAAATTCGTTAACTATTTATTTTCGTTTCGCCAATCATGTTTAATCCTCGAAATGATAAAAATTTTCGCGCTCGCTTCGCTCGCGCATTCATATTATTTATTGTCCGCAGCTTAAGATAGCGACAATTTCAGCTTTTCAATATGAGTAGGTAGGATTCATTTTCAATATTATATAAACTGACAAAATAAAACACATTCGTCCCGCACGCGCCCTTTTAGACGTTTACACGTCGAGCTGGACAAAAAAATTCGCGCTCGCTGCGCTCGCGCAATTATCATTTTTCCTTTGTCTTTCTTTGCTTCATAAAAATCTACATTATTATCAAAATTAATTATTAATTGGTAGACCCCCCCCCCACACACACAAAAGCGGGGCCTCGCGAACTTGATTTCGCCGACGTACAAATTTGGTCTAGCACCGCCATTGGAAACGAATAATTTATAATTTACTTAACTTTTTGTTGTTTTAGTATTTTGTTATTTAATTTTTAATAGATGTTAAGTTCTTTAGTTTTGTTATTTTTAGGTATCTCTAAAATCATAAGACCACATTATCGCATTGGGCGTAAGCCTGTAATGATATTGTTTGGTGAGATAATAAATAAATAAATAAACTTTGCTACAGAATAAATAAAATAACTTTCACTCTTATTTTACTATGACCATATCAAGTCAACCGATACCCAGGGGCAGCACACGGAAAATGTGACATAATAATCGCGAGGCGCCTACCAAGGCGTATTCCAAAAAGCGCGCCCTTTCGCCCGTAGGAACGAAAGATCACGAACACACGGATGCGTGCAAAGTGCGAAGTGTGTTCGCGGATAACTTCGTCGTTTATGAGCCGATTTCGATATATTTTTTTTATATGAAAGGGTCTGCTGCACATTGGGTCCCATTGTCATCAGGTCAGTGTCTGATGGTGGAAACCCTGAGAAATCGAAGGCAACTCTTGAAAATTGTAGGCAAGCATCAGGTGAAAACTTGAAATTTAGTTTTGTATATCGAATGAGTCTATATGACCGTGAAGATTTGGATCTTACCTGATGTTGGAGACGACAAAAGATCAGGGGAACTTCACATCGGTATATAGCAACTAAGTATTTGGGCTTATTTTTTACACCGAAATACTTAAGACTATCATTTCTGACCTGATAGCGAAGGCAAAGTGCAGTTTAGGGAACTCCAACGGTTGATTGGATTTGTTGTTGCAGCTACCTTGTATTTAGCTATATTATGGGTTACGTCTGCCACTGTGCATATTAAGAATATTATAGTTTTAGACCCAAAAACTGAAAAGCTTAAAATAAAAAACTTTTTGCAAAAAAATAAAAACCGACTTCACAAAACACTAACGGGACACTAAACGGGATAAAATAAAACTTTTAACATGTAGTGGCGTACCTACGAAGAGGCTAGCAGGGGCAGCGCCCCGGGGCCCCCGAATCATTACCAGAAAATTACGATCACACTGAACTTTTTAAAGTTACTTTCATTTTACAATAAATAAAGACAGGTTGCAATCCGACTTTTCCAAAAATTTCGCGCTCGCTTCGCTCGCGTCCTAGTTACTTCCTGTTCTTCTTTTTTGTCATTAAACTAAAAAAATCGCGCTCGCTTCGCTCGCGTCCTGCAATTGCAACCTACTGTTTGTTTATGTTTAGTCCTATCTCAAAATAACAAAAGAGGTCGCGCTTGCTCCACTCGGACATCTTGTAACTATTTTCTGCTGTTTTTATTTTCTTTAAACATATAAAAAAAACGCTTTTTTTAATTTGCCAACATCCTCCATCACCCGTCCAAAAAACGATCTTGGTATAGTAACTCGAGGAATAGTTCAAGTTTGGTCGAATCGACCCCTAGGGGACATCTGATAGCTGAAATAGTGAAATTATAAAGATAATAAAAGGAAAAATAAATATAAGTCGGCGGGGGCGGCACATTTCAGTTTTTGCCCCGCCTAAAAAAAATTGAAGATCCGGGGCTGACTTTAGTTCAAATTATGGAAGTCTAGAGTAAAATCTGCAATCATAGAGGTAAATACTCTAGAGGAGCAAACCTCGTTCAAATGCGTCGCAAAAAGCGATGCCATTTTTTAGATGCGACGACGTAGCTTTGAAACTTTAGACAACAAACTGACATTTGAACAAAAAACGTATACCTGTCTCTGTCACACAAGTCACAAATACATAACTGCCAGTTTGATTAGACAAAGATGGCAATCTAAGCTTGCAATGGCGGTATGGGGTGGCCTACCCATGTGAAATGTTACCCAATTTTTATCAACTATAAAATAATTTATAAATATAAATTTAATATTTTACTCATTAATTTCTGATGGGATGAATAAGAATTTTATTATTAGTGAAATTATTGAGATAATCTCATTTTGAATACTTATTATTTATTATAAATCATACTTCGCTTTGTTAAATTATATATTTCTTAACGGAAGTTCTATTAGTTCCACTCATTTAATACGGCAAGCTGCATCTTCATCATATAGTGTGATTGTTGTTACAAAAATATTTAAAATCACTTATTCAATAAATAATCATCATCTCCCACAAATGTGGGAAACTCAAACGACCCTTCTTAGTAGTATCACTGAACCCGGTATAAAAAATCTCACATTTTATATATTTAAAAGTATTTTTAAGTCAATTTAATTTTTAAGTCAATTTAAACAACAAGCTCACGCGGGAAAAATACATCCGTTTAATTTTTTATAGATAAGTGATTTTTAAGCGCAGTATTTTATTACGAATTCGGCCATTTTTTCCCCCTGTCAATCAGTTGGCGTCCGATAGATGACTGATTTGACATGACACAAAACTATGTTTTGAGACATAGTTAGAGCTGTCTGGCTATGACGCGGCCATTGCTTCTCTAGAGTATTTATCTCAATGTCTGCAATTTTACCTACCTTTGATTGCTTCGACTGTCGTGAATCATGCTGCTAGCTTGCTGCTAGCTGATTAATTTGTGGCACTTAATAAATCTTTTAAATAGATATACATAAAACGCGGTAAAAGAAATAGGACATACGATATTTCGCATTGCTATTCACAAGGACTTAAAAAATACTCCTAAGCCGAGAGTAAATTTTTTTTACGCCCCCGTGCAAACGAACTATGTGACACTATGGTTTAACATTTTATTTATTTTACCGCGCTTTTTTTCTCTTTTTGACAGTGATATCACTAAAGAGGATTTTTTGTCTTTATGGTAGAATTATTAAATTGACCACCACATTTGCCATGAAAATGTAGTGTGAAGTAGGAAAATAATAGAAAAAAGTATTTTATAATTCGTAACACGTTTCTACGAAATACCATTTTTGCACAACATTTCACTTTGAAATTAAACTAATTATACCCAGCAACGGTTTCTACCACGCATGTAATTAATTTTACCTTACATTGCGTGCTACATAACCTGGCTACATTTTTACGCGAAAATATTATTTATTTTTTTACTAGTAGGCTACTCAGTTGTTAATGGTATATACGACGAAAACTTATTTTGCTAAGCCCCAGTTACAAAAAAAAATCGTTATCCTTTTTGAGAGTCGCGAAAGGAATGTAAAATATCTATGGGAGGAGCCTTCCACGCTTAACGTGAACTTATGTCGATTCGTCAGTAAACTGATCAGTACTTATATACAGGTAGATGTGGAAAATTGACAGCTAAGTACTTTAAAAAGGGGTAAAGGCTAGGCATACGATGAGTAGAATGCTTCATAAAAAAACCGGGTCAATAAATTCAGCGAACTTTCCATCAGTGTGTGTAACACAATTAGTCCTAGCCGTAGAGTTTTAACCTACCGGAAAATTAATAACCGTGCCTTTCCCTTTTGCCAAAGGTATGTACGAGACCGCCAATCATTCTCGGATGTAGTTCTTGTGTACTTCTGTGTTTTGTGTTTCACTGATCATCATCGAAGCGCGTGGGACGAGGTAACGCAACTTATAGTTACCATTGGCTGTTGCACCTAGCTTCATCCGCACAAATTCTCCTTTCACTCCTATTTCAACCCTTTAGAAATAGAATCTCCAAAAATAACGGAAGAGCCTAAAAGAAGAGTAAAAAGTTGTAGATATTCTTTTGCGTAGAGAGTTGTGGTTATGGCGGTTCCAGTAGGTTGAGCGCTCTAAGGTACAAACAGTTTCGAAACGAACTTACTTGCCACCAGTTTATGGTATATTTCATTATTGCTGTGAAATGTTTTACATAAGTGTGAATTAACCTTATCAGGGTGTCCAGGATTAGCTAAATGCTTTACCTAACTGTTTTAGGCTGAGTTATGCTGAATTTAGTTAACCTACATTCGGGATAATCCGCACTTTATTAGACGGTAAACCTCAATTTGTTTTGTAGGTAATAAATCTACCTAAAGGATAGGTTTCTCAAGTTATGTCGTTTTTTGCGGCGTTCTTTTTGAAATGCTTGATTTGATTTCTCAATTTCTGTATTAAATCAGGTTATAATAATATAATTTACAAGCTTCTGCCAGCGGTTTCACCCGCGTCCCGTGGGAACAACTCGGCGCACCCGGACAAAAAGTAGCCTACGGCCTTCCTCGATAAATGGGCTATCTAACACTGAAAGAATTTTTTAAATCAAACCAGTACTTAGTTCCTGACATTAGCGCGTTCAAACAAACAAACAAACTCTTAAGCTTTATAATACTAGTATAGATGTTGTCGTTACGATTAGTGAAAAGTGTAATAACGAAAGTAGGTAAAGTTATTGCAAGTACCAATCTTACTTTTTAGGCTTGATTGAACAAAAAAATACCAATCACGAAAGTACGCCTGGCCTAAATCGTAATTTCCGACATTAGGCACGCCGAAGACAAGCTTAATTTAAGTGATGACTCTCAGTTTTTCTTTCCGAGCTAGAAAACTAAGCAATTTGTCACCACTAAAGCGCTTTAAATCGCACGGAATTTAAGATAGGGATTCTGAATTGCGCCATCTGTACGTTATCTTAAGAATTTCTTGGTATTATGAAAATATGTGCCTTTTCTAAACGTAAGTAAAAACCTTTATAACAGATCGTAACTACATCAAAGCTATAAGCTTTAAAAATAATGAATTGATAGCGTTATTTCAAGATAATACGTAGAAATAAAAAAAAGCCTTAGGAGATTTTAAAATAATTTCCTAGCAACACTGCAGTTGTCATTTTACAATAACGCTGTACTGATGCCCACATAAAAATACTCTTATTTACATAAATTTTCGTGTTTATATATCAAGTTCTGTGTGTTTTCCTGTTTAAAATAAACAGTGCAAGATGTCCAAAGTGAAAATATGTCGTATATGCCTGTCTACTGATGTTAAAATGTATGATTATGATCTATTTCAGTTGAAGAGTTTCTATGAACAAATTATGGCCACAAAAGTAAGAATGTTTTTGTATTTTTAGTCTGCTTTTGTTATATACAGTCTCCTTTGTCACTTCGAATAGTGGAAACAGTATTAGATATCCCTGAAGCGTAGAATAAATGTTTTAATGGGATCATATTTGGTTACCTGTTTCAGTCTTTAATGTGTGATTGGTGTATGCATAGAACATTTTCTTAGTGGTTCTAGTAAAGGCTTTGATTCAACTGTAAATTCTATCGTTATACTGACCAAATTACTCTCATAGTTATTTCTAAATATGCATCAATATGTTGTGGTTATAATTGAATCACTGGTAGTAAATTATTTTATGGAAACATTATGAAAATTCAACTTTAAATAAACCTTGTTTGAAATTTAAATAAGAATGTAATCATTAAAATTTGTTTATTTATTAGTAAATCATTTAACAAGTAATGTTTTTCTGTAAACCAGAATGATACACTTGCCTCTTGGCTGAGTTAAAATATCCAAAACAGATTTAGTTATAAAATTTTAGAGGATAACAAATATTGTTTACAAATAGCAACTCTTTTCAAGTAAGAACACAACTTTAACAGTTTATGTATAGACAACAGCACATCAGGTTACCACCATCTGTCAAATTTCTGCAATAAACTTTCAACTTTATCACAATAGTAGAAGGTTAAAGTTTGATTAGTTAAATTTGACAGATTCGGGTAGGTTGACCTGCTGTCATCTGTACTACATTGAAATAGAAGAAAAGTGCACATCAATGCTGCTTATTCCTAAATTCCAAAATAAATAATATAGTTCTCATTCTCATATAACAATAAAAAAGTAATTATAATTTTTAATTTTCAGGTAAATGAAAAAGCAGGTTTGCCAAAATATTTCTGCTATCAGTGTGCAGCATTACTGCATAAATTCCACAAGTTTAAGGAAAAATGCTATATTGGGCAGAAAGCTCTCAAAGAAATCATTTGGAATGGTCCAGTAAGTTGTAATACCATTAATTTTTCAACAACAAACAGGGGGGTGATTCCTCAACTACAATAGCAATAGCAGTTTTAGCCTTATCGGTTATTCTGTTACTATTAAAAGACCAATCGTTTCCTAATGACATGCCATTGGTCTGTCATCTGACAGTACATTACGAGTACGATTTTTATTCAATTTGTGTTTACATTAAAGTGTTAACAGAATAACCAATAACACTTCAATCGTATTGGAGTTGTAATTGGGTCTCATTGAAGTGACAATTGGTTGTTGCTTAAGTTTAAGAAAGTGAATCAGGGCACACACTCACAATACCATTATTTTTTCAACAACAAACGCGATAAAATTTTAAAGGTTGACATTACCTCTTTTTTCCCAATGTTTCGGCCGAATTGCACCAATTATGGTCATGAGTACTGCTTAAAATATGTGTACAAGTTGCGAAAGTTCAAAAACATTTACTCTTAACATCCGTTCCCAATATTTTATCTCTGTTAATTTTCTTACCAGAGATAGAATTTTGACATTAGCCTCATACAAGTGAAGTCAAATTGCTATCTCTAGTAAGCAAAACAACTTATAGATAGGAATTTGGGAATAGCCATAAGACAGCAGGTTATCCAAGATATTTCCATTCAGCTCAAAGTACTATCAGCAACCTCCCTAAACAATAAAGACTACCAACATAAGTGCGTACCAAATTGATTTGATTGTCTCTGTGAAAACTTTCCATGAGGAGGGCCATAAACATTGTTGGTTGTTACATAAGGTTATAATAGTCATGGATCTGTTTACTGTATGCTAAAGGCACTTAAAATTCACCATTAATAAGCTATGCGTAACTTAAAGAAAACTTAAATATGCAGAATCTTACCTTCCCATTAATTACAGCTCACAAAAAAGGCTGTCCGCAAAATAGACAGGGAAAGCAAAAATCTTCATACACCAATCAGCATAATAACTGTAAACAAGAGAGTTAAAACCTGCGTAGTAAAAACCTCAGCCAAATTAAAATTTAGTGAAAGAGTACCTTTAGAAGTAGACGTGGCCACCTTAAGCGATGATGGAGACTTCGCAGACGATAACTACGAGGACAGCAAAGAGCATTTAGTAGAAGAAATAGATATAGAGAAAATAGACATTAAGGAAAAGAAAGAAGATGATCTAGAACCAGAAAAGATAGAAAAGGATAAAGTCTTTGAAATTGATTTAGAAGAAAAAATACAGCCGACAGAAAATATATTTGAAATAGACAAAGGTTTTAGCGACGATGACATGACAAGTGATAATGAAAAAGTCTTTGTAGATGACATTAAGATTATCACGGAAGATGAGGAAGAATTTGAGCTTAAGGAGCCGGTGAAAAAGAAACGAACGAGAAATGGCGGGAACAGTAAAAAGAAAAAAGCTAAGGAAACTATACCTAAGGAGAAGAAGTTTGCTGTTAAGACTACTAAGAAGGCCGAAATGGATCCGAATAACTGGCTGAAGATAAATCTGACTGAGGAGGAGGCTGATGCCGAGTTTAAGGCCAGAGGGCAGCACAAGAGGTATTTGAATGCTCAGTATAAGTGTACGGACTGCCTCAAAGGGTTTTCGAAAGAGGATATGTTAAAGAGGCATACTAAATTAAGGCATAGTGAGGTAAGTTATCCCAAAAAACCCTTTATTCTATCATTCTTTTTCGTGTGGGAAATCAGGTTTTATATATATTGGATAAATAAGCAATCCATGAAATATTTTGTCTGAATCAGTTTTGTAAATCCTGTTTCAAGTCTAACCAAAATAGTAGCAAAATATTTTTTCTGCGCTGTATCAAGGGCTTCTCAAAATAGACAAAATATTTTATCTGAACTCGATAAAGGGCTTCTCCTGAATTAAAAAACTTGATTCACACTAATTCACTATTTTCCTACAATATCAATGAGCAATTTTTTCTTACTCTACATTTCTGAATTGCTGCACATTTTTACATAAAATATGTTTGTTGTCATTTTCAGTCTAACGGCCCAATAGAATGTCGTTTCTGCCACATGCGGTTCAAATGGAAGTGCTTCCTCAACAAGCATATGAGGCAACACTACACCAAGTACAAATGTCTGCGGTGTGACCTTGTATGTCCTTTAGAGTAAGTATCTAATATTTATCATCATCACCACCCTGCCCTTATTCCAAATTATTTGGGTTTGGAGCAGCATGTTTTCTTCTATCTGTCATCATCTCACAAGTAACATTCTTCCTAGCCATAATATCAACTTTCACAAAATCTACCCACAGTTTCTTTGACTGTCCCCTTCCAAAAATATCAAGATTATTACTTTTCAAATCAATATAAACTAGCAGTGACCAACCAGTCGAACACACATAAAATGTATGTGTTGGGGCTTTTGGTCATGTAAAACAAATCGAAAAAATCGGGATCTTTGAGTTTGTATATTTGGACCCTAATTTTGGGATGGGTTTTCATCCAGGAGATCTCAAAATTATGGATTTTACTTGCAGCCAAATAAAGATATGTAGTTACTTGTGATCAGTACTGGAATTCGTCACAATAAAGAGTAGAATGATTAACATAAAAATGCTTTAGTAATAATAATATTTCAGAACAACAGCATTATTCCATGAAGAATATCACAACGGTGTTACAAGAAAATGTGATCATTGTGGCGAAGAATTCAAGTGAGTAATACTTTCCTATCCTATTTTGATGAAATTATCACTGACAGGATTTTGATTGATCATGAAATTTAAAATAAATGCCATTCAAAACTTATCCACAGATTTTAAGAAAACCGTTTATTATGATGCGAGCCTGACTCGATTATCCCATTTTTAGGGTTCCGTAGCCGAATGGCAAAAAACGGAACCCTTATAGATTCGTCATGTCTGTCTGTTTGTCCGTCTGTCTGTCTGTGTCCGTCTGTCTGTCTGTCTGTCTGTCTGTCCGTCCGTCCGTATGTCACAGCCACTTTATTCCGAAACTATTAGGGCTACACAGATAAAACTCGGTAAGTAGATGTATTATATTAACCGCTTTACGATTTTTTTACAAAAATAAAAAAAAAAATATTCGGGGGGGCTCCCCATACATGAAACAGAAACTAAAAAATTTTTTTTTTGTCTAACCTATATGTGTGGGGTGTCTATAGATAGGTCTTAAAAAATGGTACTGAGGTTCCTAAAACCATTTTTTCTGAAAGTCAATCATTTCAGAGTAAGACGCTTCCAAAGTGCTAAAATGTGTGTCCCTGTAATTTCTAAACTACCAATGTGAAAAATCTAAAAAAAATATATGTTATAGATCTTAACAAAAACTATCAACCAAAATTGGTTTGAACAAGATACAGTCAGTAGTTTTTGAGATATAGCACTTTATCAGTAACCGCAAATTATGACTTGTTATTCATATATTTGTATGAAAAGTTTGTGTTTTGGCTGATTGTAGGTAATAAGTATGTTTATTTTTCATACATTATGGAACGGAACCCTTCGTGTGCGAGTCCGACTCGCACTTGGCCGGTTTTTTTTTCATTTAGATCACCTGAACGTTAAAAAAAATCTTTACTAATATTATAAAGCTGAAGAGTTTGTTTGCTTAATTTTAATAATTTAAAGACTACTCATCCGATTTGAAAAAATCTTTCAGTACTCATTTATCGAGAAAGGTTACTAATGCTACATTTTATCCCGTGAAGGGAAGTAAACTCAAACTCAAAAAAATATATTTCAAATCTATACTTAATATTATAAAGCCAACTGCCTCGTTGGTCTAGTGGTCGCATAGCGCGACTGCCGTGCCACGGGTCTCGGGTTCGGGAAAATTCTTTCAGTGTTAGATAGCCCATTTATCGAGGAAGGCTATAGGCTACTTTTTATCCGGCTGCGCTAAGTAGTTTCCACGGGACGCGGGTGACACCGCTGGCAGTAGCTAGTAGACCAATAAAAGCTCTTATGAAACGTCAAGCTAGTTTCACGGTTCCACAAAGTGGGTCTCATGGGAAAGAACCGGCAAGAGACTCCATGGGCACTCAAAAAAGTCTGTAGTTTCCCCAGGACGAGAATGAAACCGCTGGCGAGAGCTAATTAATTAAATAAATTTCATTATATTATTTCAGACATCTAACAACATACTACACACACTTACGCACACACAGAAGTGAGCATGTGTGCACTTTGTGTGGAGCTTCCTTCGTCAGCGTCACCGGACTCGGCATACATAAGAAGATTAAACATGTTAATGCTGATTCTGTAAGTTACTTTTTTATTTTTTCGGTGCTAAATTATCTAAAGTAATAAAATAAAGAAGGAGTTTTGTCTGCCTGGACCTGTGAAGAATTTGACCCACATTCTCAAGTAAAAAAAGTTGGTAAATGACCCGATCCACAGCCCTGTTCCATTTGATCCTTACTTCGAGGGAATCCCTATGTAGCTTAACTTAAGCTACATTGTCCCCGGGTTATATATAGGCTATATTTTGTGCAGATACTGGAAGACGTTTACCCGTATCCGCAGGCGGGTGAATTCAGTTACTTAAAACTACTGCACCGATTTTTATAAAATTTTTTACACATATAGACTAAAACCTGGGGAAGATTACTAGTTTTCACCAAATATGTCAGTCATCAGTGATCCGGGTAGTAGCTCGTCCGATACGCGAGTAAAACACTAGAAATCAGCCAGTCTAATACATGACGTCACACATACATATCCTGGTTCCAGGAGCTACCACAAGGTGAGGAGCAGTACTGCCAGCGCTGTGACGTCAAGTTCGAGACGCGGAAGGCGTATGAGGAACATCTCATACACTCTGCCATGCATGTCGACGGCATTGAGTGAGTTGTATACATTTGTACTACGTTTGAGTACGCATTTAATTGACTGAAGGTACACAATCTTGATACTTTAAAACTGAGTTGAAAGTAAAAGGGTAAAATTAATATAAATATAATAATAATTATGTACGCAATTAATTAAAGCATTCTATTTATTTGTTTAGTATGTATTTGTGTTGAAAGTATCAAGATTGTTTTTACTTAAATGCCTACTCAAATGGAGTATAGTTATGCATTTATTTAATTGAAATAAATGAAATAGTTTTCTTTTTAATGACATTGTTTTTTATCAACTTCAAAAAAGCGAGGTTATATTATCTTCGACATCCTTTTTATTTTTTAATGTTCGAATTTAAATTCAATCTTAATTTAGACCAGGAAATAATTAAAACCTCGAAATTTAGTTTAAAACTAAGTAAATGTTTTGTGTGACCTCTAATAACATTTTATTACTAACCAAAATAAACAAGCAAAATATATAACATAAAATTTAGACTAACAAATAAAGACATTTTGATATGGCCACAAAGTACCATAAAACTTGGAACAACTGTGCCCCACCCCTAAGGCATAAGGGGTGACTTTCTCTAAGATGTATGTATATTTTTATATTTTGCAGAGACTTAGAAATAAATGCACCTATAACTTCTAACCCCAGGAAACGCCGCCAGAATCTCAAGAGGCTGACTCGAATACCCACCGACTGTCATATTGTGAGTATACACTTATCTATTTCTGTTGTTTTTATTCATTTATTTCACATATTTCAACATTTTTTAATCTATACTAATATTATAAAGAGGAAAACTTTGTTTGTTTGTTTGTTTGTTTGGTTGTAATGAATAGGCTCAAAAACGACTGGACCGATTTTAAAAATTCTTTCACCATTCGAAAGCTACATTATCCACGAGTGACATAGGCTATATTTTATCCGGGTACGGGCAGTAATTCCCACGGGA
>NWSH02000150.1:6894428-6916061 GCA_002382865.2 Heliothis virescens
TATTTTATAAATACGTATAAAAAAATGAAACATTTAAAAATATAAAAATAGTCTCCCACCGGCATCGGGAACATGGTCCAAGCTACCGGCGGTCAGGGCTCCATAGAGAGAAACCTCCTAACAATGCGTGCCGTGTCCAGAAGTACAGCTTTCTGCATCAAGCGCTTGATCCAACCATCTAACGCGAGCCTCTTTAGGTGTGAATCAAGGCTCTTGGCGATTAAACCATTGGCTGAAACGACTATCGGCACAATGATTGCAGAATCCACATGCCAAATGTTGACAACCTCGTGGGCTAGATCAAGATACTTAAGTTGTTTATCTTTTTCAGCTTTCACGAGGTTCTCATCATGCGGCACGGTGATGTCAACAATCACTGCACGGCGTTCTAATCGATCTATCACCACTATATCAGGCTTGTTAGCCATAACAGTCCGATCAGTGATGATAGATCGATCCCAGTACAATGTGACATGACCATTTTCGAGAANTTGTTGTTTTTATTCATTTATTTTACACTTATCTATTTATTTTTAAGTATTTTCCAAAAAATATTAGCTCAGTTGTTCCTCAAAAAATGACGACCTGTTGTTTAACAGTAAATTAATCTTGCTCATTTAAAAAAAAATCTTTTTTAGATTCTTTAAGAATACTGAAAAGTGTTTGTTCAAAAGTCCTGGTTTTGGCTGGTTTTTTTTTTCTTTATTATTGAAGTCGTATTCTTGATTCACTATTTTTATATTACGTAATGCGATTATTTTCCTTGGTTTCCTTGAGACCACAAAAATTTGTGTGTGCGGTTACCCTAGCAAAAATGAGTTTCCTAGAGTGACATAAGTAAGACCAAAATTTGTGCCATAACTGCTGATTGTGGGTCCGAAATAAAAAATTGTGCGACGAATTATCGAAAAATCGAAGCGAGAAAAAACTTGCATTTTGTCGAGGCACAAATTATTGGTCCTACTCATGTCACTCTAGAAAACACTTTCTTGCTAGGGTAACATAATGTATTACTGACAACATTTAAAAAGAAATAAAGAAAAAATGGCGTGACAGTTAAATTGGTGTTGCCAGAGGAAATCTCCCATCTTTACCAAATAGTAATAAAATGTTCTGATTATTTGTGTCAGTGCGGCGCCCACTTCGCGACGCAGGCGGCGTGCCGCAAGCACCACCTGGCGGAGCACCCGCGCACCTCCTTCTTCGCGCCCAACGAGCGACACATCTGCGAGATCTGCGGCATGTCGCTAGCGGTCAGTATATGGAGTTATATATTTAAATAGTGACGGAAATTCTCTCTCTTTTAAAATTTTAGGGAGTGCCTTCGCTGCCGGCAACGGCCACCAAAAATATCACTATTGAGAACCGGCGGTAAGTATACTGTAGCCAGCCGAGATTTCATATAACACAAGGGTTACACGAACATTCTGGCATCAGTCCATTCCATCAGTCTGGTCAGAATGATGGGAGAATTATCGTGTAACCGGTTCATTGACGGAGAGATGGTCCAGAATGAACCGTGTTTTTCGTCCGTCATTCTGGCATCAGTATGAGCCGGGCCAGACTGATGGAATGGACTGACGCCAAACCGATCGTGTAATTTGCCTTACGGCTACCGGCGCCAGCACTCAAGATGGGAACCGATGACAATGCGCAAAACTGCCAGGTTCCTCAGTGCTGGTAAACAAATATTAAACAACCTCAAAGATTCTACTTTTTTCTAATATTATTTTCATGAGTTTGTGCTGTGTTTGTTACTAGTCTTAAGTTCGTATGTTCATTGAAAAACTGAGGTTAGATTTCGATAATTTTGACAGATACGATCAAATTTGCAACTGTCAAAATTTACGTTTTAAAGGGACGTTGACGTGGAAAGTTCAGAAATAAAAGAAGTATACTAAATTGTGGCCCTAAAACCCGCGAATAGCCACCTAAATTGCCAGTCAACTCCTACCCCAAAACGACCCACTTATAAAATGTATGTTGAAAAGTTTTTTACACCAATCCCTCATAAACTTTCCTGTGTTATTCCAGCCTGGCAGCGTATCCAGCCATCTAAATACCCACACGCGGGAGAAGCTATACACATGCAACACTTGTGGCCGACAGTTTAGCAGCAAGGGCGGCATGACCACGCATCAGCTGGTGAGTTTGTTCTACACCATGTTGTAAATACATAAACCCAATAGTTCTCGTCCACAATCATTTAAGTAATTAAGTCCGGGGTGGGATACCTGCTAAAGTATTACGCTCGTTACAGCCAAATAAATTAAAATATAACAAAAAAAAATAAAAAAAAACCTTTGTCTATCGTTCGAGAGAATGGCTCTAGACATCTTCTTATATATAAAAATGAATCGCTAAATGTGTTGGTAAGCGCATAACTCAAGAACGGCTGGACCGATCGGGCTTATTATGGTCTTAAAATGTTTGTACAGATCGAGGGAAGGTTTAAACGATGAGAAAATATGATTATATAAAAAAAAACAGGATCCGCGTACGAAGTCGCGGGCAGAAGCTAGTGTTCTATAAAAATTGCTGTAAACTCCTCAATAGAAAAAAATATGATGAACAAAAACTATGTTTCCGCCCGGGATCGAACCGGGGGCCTTCTGCGTGTTAGGCAGATGTGATAACCGCTACACCACGGAAACTCATGCGTGGTTAGACGAAATTATTGATCCAAATACAATGCTTGTAATTATTACAGTACATTGCATAAAAATACGGTGACTTTTGTATAGATATTTTTTTTATCTATACTAATATTATAAAGAGGAAAACTTTGTTTGTTTGTTTGTTTGGTTGTAATGAATAGGCTCAAAAACTACTGGACCGATTTTAAAAATTCTTTCACCATTCGAAAGCTACATTATCCACGAGTGACATAGGCTATATTTTATCCGGGTACGGGCAGTAATTCCCACGGGATGCGAGTGAAACCGCGGGAAAACGGCTAGTATATAATAAAATGTTTGTTTGTTTGAAAGCGCTAATCTCAGGAACTACTGGTCCGATTTGAAAAATTCCGTAGAAGCAGAAGCTAGTATTAAGTAAATTGCAATCGCTCCAAGTTCAATTTACCTTTATAATCTAAACGCCGACTTATTGTACTATAACTTATTTTACTAACTAGTATAGCCACATTACATTTTCCCCTCTAAAATAAATATATATTCATGGAATATTCCAGACGCACACGAGTGAGAAGCCAGTAGCTTGCACGTTATGCGACAAGCGGTTCAAGCAAGTCAGCAGTATGAAGCTACACTACCGCACCTTCCATCTGAAAGAGCCTTATCCTAAGAGGTTAGTTATTTTATTATTGTTGTTTTAGCTATACTTATAATAAATCTGTAGAGAGGTCAATTCTGTACATGAAATATATTTCTAAAATAACTAGTAGGGGGTGATTAGGGATCGATACTGATGCCAAAAATGCAATTAGTACAATTTTTGTCTGTCTGTCTGTATAACCGCTATAGAAACAAAAACTACTCGACGGATTTTAACGAAACTTGGTACAATTATTAGTCATACTCCTGAGATGGTCATTCTATACTTTTCATCACGCTACAATCAATAGGACGTGAAGGGAAATGTTGGAGAAACGCATTGTCGCTGGCAGAAGCTAGTTTACTGTATAAGGTGATTTCGTCTCAGTGAATAAATATCCTTTGCCAAGTTCTGGGCTAACTTTGTGTCAATAACAGACAGTCGATACTTCTGCAAGTGTCTTACGCGACGAATGATGACGCGGCGTCGCTTCGGATCGCTTCGCATCCCGTTCGCCCACGTAGGACACACCGTTAAAACTATTATATTTTCTCTTTACAGAAATAGAAAAAAGAAAACAGACGAGCTATCAAAGGATGAATATGGTCACGAAGATTCGGATGACAATATGACGCTTGATAACTTTTACGCGCGGAAATATTGATAGGTACTACTAATAACAATAAGTTAAGTTTATAACTATATTTATGAACGTATTTCTGCTAAGCTTGGGTTACACCTACATTTATATAGTATTTGATTATTATTATAATAGGGGGACTAATGCAGAAGGCAGTACTCCTTGATACGGCACGTATTGTGAGGTTTTTATCTCTGGATGCCTAACTACCGGATATTAACTAAATAAAAATAGGAGTGATAACAGGAAAAACACAGTGATCCTATAAGCCAGCCTATTAGATACCTTTTTTTTTTATATATCGATGGGAAATCATCAGTATGACCCCTCCCACTGTGGGTGACAGCGTGAGGGAGTGTCAAAATTTTACTGACTAAAACCCACCGTGTTCCTTCGGGAGCCCTTTGTGTGCCAGGGCCGCGGTAACTCTTTCGAACAACCCGCAGCCCCGACGGGCTCTGGCCCTAGTGGGCCCCGCAGGGGCCTATTAGATACCCTAAAGTGTTGAACACCTACCTATACTTTTAGTTCATTCAAAACCTAAAAAGTGCCTAGACATTATCGTTTATTCTCAGTAGTTCGATTCATTAGTTCGATCGTCGAACTAGTGAGAATTATTTTTCTCGTTTGTTCGACTGTCGAACTAGTGAGAATTATTTTTCTCGTTTGTTCCGTTTGTTCTCAGTAGTTCGATTCATTAGTTGGATCGTCGAACTACTGAGAACGAACGGTTTTTTGTTCTTACTTGTTCGATTTCTTAGTTCGATCCGTTCGTTTGTTGCCCGTGGTACTACTGGTAGTAGTTTTTTTTTACCCTTTTGTCATAAATGTGAATAAATTTTAAATAAATCTGGTAGTTGCGAAATTTTTCATTGCTCAAAATCGACAAGAGTCAAAATGACTTAGCTTTTTTTACAAAATTAAATATGGATTTAACCTTTTGAACGCCAGAACAAAACCTACGAACCTGCCCTCAACGCCAAGCCACAAAATCCGCAAATACCTACGATAAAAATAGGGATTCCAATACTAGATCGATATTCAATTGTATTTTTATTTTCGTCAACATTATTCTACTATCTGTACTTAACTTTGCTTATTTGTTCGATAACATCCAACCGAAACCGATAATCGATTTTGTGATTGTTACTCAATATGCGGTAGAGGTACATCTCTATGAAAGTCAAAAAAGGNGGCCGGGACTCCACCAAAGCAGAGATGCGTGATCTTATGTTTTGCGATTATAATACACCACAAGGTAATTTCTGATGTCCTTGTTTAACTCCGAAACTTCTTACAATTCAAATGTTACTGTATATACTATGTTATTTCGCAATAAAAAGTTTATACAGTAACATTTAAATTGTAAGAAGTTTCGGAGTTAAACAAGGAGACTTATCATATTATTATTATGACTGATATTATTATTATTTAATAAATTATTATTTAATAAATTTTTCACATAAAACATCCCAAGCCTTTTTTTTTCTCCAAGCGATTTGAATACTTGTCACATTTAGAATCCCAAACGGCGGGCTGCAACTCTATTAAATATTGTAGTATCTCCCTCTTTTTGTATGTATGTACGTACTAATATTTAGTACATAAATTATAACCAAACATTACAATAGAATAGTTGTAAACCACAACACTACTTGAGGGCAGGTTCGTAGGTTTTGTTCTGGCGTTCAAAAGGTTAAATCCATATTTAATTTTGTAAAAAAAGCTAAGTCATTTTGACTCTTGTCGATTTTGAGCAATGAAAAATTTCGCAACTACCAGATTTATTTAAAATTTATTCACATTTATGACAAAAGGGTAAAAAAAAACTACTACCAGTAGTACCACGGGCAACAAACGAACGGATCGAACTAAGAAATCGAACAAGTAAGAACAAAAAACCGTTCGTTCTCAGTAGTTCGACGATCGAACTAATGAATCGAACTACTGAGAACAAACGGAACAAACGAGAAAAATAATTCTCACTAGTTCGACAGTCGAACAAACGAGAAAAATAATTCTCACTAGTTCGACGATCGAACTAATGAATCGAACTACTGAGAATAAACGGACATTATTTCATTACGTACTAAACTTAAGGTGAATGCGACGCCTGGAAGCGGGAAATTCAAATACAACATGTTTTTTCATGTTTTACCTAAGTTAACATTCAATATGAGGCGTGATCTTATCTTTTCCGGTTACAATGTTACTGGATATACTATGATATTTCGCAATAAAAAGTTTAATCAGTAACATTTAAATTGTAAGAAGTTTCGGACTTAAACAAGGACATCAGAAATTACTTTGTGGGATATTAATAACCGCCAATCATAAGATCACGCCTCATATTGAATGTTAACTTAGGTAAAACATGAAAAAACCTTTTATATTTGAATTTCCCGCTTCCAGGCGTCGCATTCACCTTAAGGAGTGAGGACTTGTGACGTCACTCCTGC
This sequence comes from Heliothis virescens, assembly GCA_002382865.2. Taxonomy (NCBI): domain Eukaryota; kingdom Metazoa; phylum Arthropoda; class Insecta; order Lepidoptera; family Noctuidae; genus Heliothis; species Heliothis virescens. The sequence goes on from NWSH02000150.1 coordinate 6,900,804, forward strand.
CCTCCTCGACCAGTTACCCGGGCAACCTAATATTCACAATGTCTATTGCGAATTCATATATTTATGTAGGTGTAAACTGGCCTTAGAGACATAGTACAACGTATTATTAGTCTGAAACTATTGTATATATCACCGTAAGATTATGAATACCGTTAGATTACAATCTATTTCGCGAGATTGTGAACTGTCGACATATTGTGTACCGCATCATACTGTCCGAAGGCTGTCCCTGATTGGTCGGCCTTACAACAGACCATTCTGTGTTCGAGACCAACACAGAAAACAACAAACAGAAACAGCCGTTGGAAAGTTCACAATTTGACAATTGTAAGATCGTAAGCTGTCTGTTTTTTTATAATCTATACTTACTAATATTATAAAGCTGAAGAGTTTGTTAGTTTGTTTGAACGCGCTAATCTCAGGAACTACTGGTCTGATTTGAAAAATTCTTTCCGTGATACATAGCCTATTTATCGAGGACGGCTATAGGCTATTTTATATCCGGGGGCCCCGAGTAGTTCCCACGGGACGCGGGTGAAACCGCTGGCGGAAGCTAGTATGGTATATTGTAAACAGTTTGGTGCGGTTCACAATATTTCAACAATTTGCAATCTCGCGAAATATATAAATAAATATAATAAATAAATAAATAAATAAAATATATTAATGTAACAGTATTTACAGTCTTACGTTAACATATACATAATGCAGAAAAGCTATGTAACTTGCTTCTATTTTAAAATGGGGAGCTTCCGTCTCAAAAGATTAATTAATTAATCAATAGATTTATTTAATATTTATAGCCAAAATTAGAATAGATCTGAATGAACTATTAGATGTATACAGACGATTGTATTTTATAGCAGCTCGGATTAGATATTATAGTATGATAGCAGGTCAACCTACCCGAATATGTCAAATTTTACCAATCGAACATTAACTTTCCACTATTGTGATAAGGTTGATCTATTGAAGAAATTTGACATATTGTGTTAGGTTGATATGATGGTGTCCGTGCACAAATTGTGTGTGCAGACTCAGGTGCATATAATATGCTCTATTCTCATAATCCAGTGGGGTGACAAATGGCCCAAATTAAATAAAAAATCACAATAACTTTTATGGCCTGTTTCTAAGCACCCTTATCGTGCTTTATATAGTATTGTTTCTTCAATTTAAGATTATTAAGGTACAGCTATTTCAGACAAATTAAAGAGAAGGTGAAAGTTGTGACGTATAAGGATGTTCAGAAATTGGCACTAGATAGACAAAAAAATGGAAAGAGCTGCACCGACAAGAGCTAGGCTCTTAAATTGAAGAAGAATATAGTATTGATTAAAGGAAAAATAAATAAATAAACAAGCAGTAAGGGTACTCAGAAAATGGTATAAACCTTTTTTTTGTATTTTGATACATTGTATATTTTTTATTTCATGAATATCAAAACAATTTTTATTTACCGTTTTTTTATAAGACATTACTATACATACTAATATAATAAAGACGAAACATTTTTTTGTTTGTTTTTACCCTAAAGACTCCAAAACTATTAGACCGATTTGAAATATTCTTTCACTGTTGGGAAGCTAGAATATCCCTGAGTAATATAGGCTATATTTTATGCGTGTACGGGCAGTAGTTCCCATGGGACGCGAGTGAAACCGCGGAAACACAGCTATATTAAATAAATGAATAAGGGAACCCAGAAAACGGTACCTAGGTAATAAATCATTTGCTTTTGTTGTCGTTGTATAGTTATATAGTTATTTCATGAAAATCAAAAAAAATATTCTTCCATTTTTTATATGACGTTGTTATACAAAATATAGCGTGGGTACAGTTATTTTAAAACATTATATTAAAAATTCACAATTTATTTACATTGTCATTGGAAAGGAAATTTATATTTTGATATTTTTTTTCCACTGAAATCTTATTACTTTATTTACAACAAAACTATATACAACTTTATCAAATTTATCTTTACAACACACATTTTTACCAAATTGGCCTTTCGCTCAGAAGAAACTTACCAAGAAATAGCGACTATTATCTTAAAACTGCTGTTTATTGGGTCTAGCATAAATAATAAAACTTGAGTTACTAATTTGTTTTTATTTCAATGTAGTTCAGCACCATAATCAACATATCTATGTACACGGGTTCGATCATACTCCTCTAATTACATTTTTTTATTGAATCTCGTCAAAAACAAAACTGCAAGTTACTTTGCGGTCTAAAATCATCTCGTAAAACTCTAAATGCTTCTTCAGTAAAACCCGGCGCAGCATGAACAGAGCATCTTCTTAGCGTACTCGGGTGAAGGAGGTAGGTACGTATTAAGCCGGGTACTCATTAGCGAGCCGTAACTGTAACCGTTGCATGTATTGTAACCAAAAAACATAGTGTGTACGTGGTTCGCAAACCTGCTGCGAGCGGTACGCGTGCGGCTTGCAGCGAGCCGACGTTTACAACGTACTCATTTCTGAACCCGTAACGTTGCACGTAACTGTAACCGTTACTGTTACCAAAAACATAATGTGTACGTAGTTCACGAGCCTGCGACGAACGCTACATGAGCGGCTCGCAGCGAGCCGACGATTGTCGGTTTTTGCCGCGGATCAAAGGGCGCTCGCAGTGCGTTCGCGGACGTCAAGAGGAGAGGTTGTTGCTAGCCGCTGCGAACCAGCTATATTTCCGATATAATTATTCGTCAATCATGAGTGAATGGTCAGAGGATAAATGTCTTGTGCTCATAGACGCCTACAAGGAAAATACTGTACTATGGAACCCTAAAGACAAAGATTATTACAAAAAACATTTGAAAGAAGATGCCTGGGCTAAAATCGGAGGTATAATGAATGAAAGTGGGGGAGTATGCAAACAAAAAATGATTAATTTATTAGCTTCGTACGGCTTCGTGAAGTTACAAACCAAAACTGAGGGCAGAGCACCTCCCCGTTCGTTTCGTTACTCCCCGTACACACTAGAACCTCGTTACTGTATCTGTTTGGTTACAGTTACAGCTCGCAAAATGAGTACGCTCGTTGAAGGCGTTCCGGCGACGACGTGAGCCGACGGCCGTATACGTTGTAAAACGCGTACACACTAGAACCTCGTTACTGTATCACATAAGTTACGGTTACAGCTCGCTAATGAGTACCCGGCTTTAGAGGTATCCTGGACATAGCCACATGCCTTCGGCGAGCATCCTGCTGAAAGCCGAGCCACTCTGGCTTCGATCAGTTTGCTCTCCGCGTATAAGTTGGTTTCGTCGCATAGAGAACATTTGTTCGTTATGGTTGACTGGGATTTAGTATTAATAGCACTTCTAGCTAAAGATGAAGAGAGACAAATAAGAACTGCTAATTTGTCAAAAAGACAATTCTGATTGCATAATTTATGGAGAACAAGATCAACAAATGGTTTATTTACAAACAAACAAAGTTTCAACCTTATTTCAACTAGCTAGCAATCATAATTCCTAGACCCCAAAGTAACTCATACGTCTCGCACGATGCAATGGCGCGCCGCGGCATCCCGTGGAATGAAACAGCAAGACACGTCATGTCACGGCATCCTGCGGAGTGTCGCGTCATGCCACGGCATCCTGCGGCACGTCGCGGCATCGTGGTATCAAAATAAAGTAACATAAATTCTAAACTCATTGAAATAAGATTCAAAATAACTTTATTAGTATTAAAATCCTTAGCCATGACACGCCGTGCCGTGCCGGCAGTGGGCGCCGGCCCTAAAAGTGCATGAAGAGCCCGGAGATCATTGCTCGCAACTGCGATTTCATAAGAGTAAAATTCGTTACCAGGGTATTACTATCTCTGTTTGGCAAAAGATAAGCTTCAGTGTCACACACAGGCTCAGAACTATAATAAGACATAGAAACCTGACTAAAATAGTAGGACTATAAGAAATTTTGTTTTATTTCGTACTTAATACCAAAAATTATGAAAGTTTTATTTTCCCATGTTTTCAATATCAGAAATATTATTGTTTATAATACAGAAAAAAATAAATGAAGACATGTCGTTTACGCCGTAAAAAATCCAATATCCGAATATCAGCATAGTTTGGTGAAAATACCCTCTACTGGCAATGACTGCGGTATTACGGTTTGTATGGACAATTCGACGGTCGCGGGGCTCTTACTCGCAGGTGAAGAGAATATGATATCCCTTTACGGCACAACCTTTTGAACAACTCAGCTGCAGGTGCGACACATATTTTAAATTTCTATGTCACTTCCCTCTTAGTGATCAGTTGTGTCATATCTTGTTTCTGGCAAAGCTCTTTCACCATGTTCTCTAACGCCTTAATTTTTTTCAGAAAATTACGTCTTTGAACATATAGTAGATTGCAACGCACTCGTCGCCGATTTGCGACGTCCAGTGCGAGTTTGAGTCGACGTTTAAGCACCCGTTCTAGTGGAGTGTCATTTTCGGTTACAGTAACATAATCTTCCGGCTTCGGCTTCGGAGGAGTTTCTATCTTACTTTTCTCCTGAAATATACAAAGTTCTTACATTATGTTTAACGCACTCATTTCATCGGCTTCCTAGTCTAATCAGATGCAGCTGAGCACCAGTGTTTTACCAGACCTGCACAACCTAGTTACCTGAGCAACGTGATACCCCTTCGTAAGACTTTGTCAGGCATACTGGTTTCTGAGACCTACTGGTTTCCAGTCTCAGCCGGGACCCACCAATTTATCGGGCCTTCCGAAACACGAAAGAACTCGTTGTATCAAGTTGGTCACCCATCCCCGGCCAAACCGTGCTACGCGTTGCTTAACATTATAATTTAATTTAACCATGAGCTCTTGTCAAATACACAAATCTTACCTCAAGGTGAAGTTCTGGCACTGCATCCTCAGTTAACATGCGAAGTCCTTTCTTGCTTTCCGACACATAGGAAGAATCAAAATGATCAGAGCAGATGTAACTGTTACTATGCGGCTCCCAATTGGGTCTTTTTATTGCGTTCTTCCATCTTTCTATTGTCTCTTGACGCTTTGGAAACCTAAAGAAAAATATTGTCATTTTGTAACAGCATATTATAATAAATTTTGGTACACAATAAGGAATATCATTGAATCTAGTCACAACTTTTTGACGTCTCGTCTTATAGACCGATCAGCCTACTTCCAATTCTCTCCAAAGTATTTGAAAAGGTCCTGCTCCGCAGAATAATGCCTATAGTCAATGAAATTGGTATCATACCGGCTCATCAATTTGGATTTAGGCCTCAGCACTCAACCGTCGAGCAGGTCCATAGAGTGTGTGACAGAATTAGAAAATCCTTAGAAGAAAAACACTTCTGTTGCTCGGCTTTCCTGGACATTCAGCAGGCGTTTGATCGAGTCTGGCATAAGGGATTGCTGTTTAAGATTAAAAAACTTCTTCCCCATAGCTATTTCGCACTGCTTGAGTCTTACCTAACCGAACGGATCTTCCAAGTTAAAGAGTCAGAGGCATCATCTGCACTACTGGACCTAAAAGCTGGAGTACCCCAAGGATCAGTTATGGGGCCTCTACTGTACACTCTATTCACTTCAGATCTACCCGAAGAAGATGGTGTGACNCTTCCTGGACATCAAGCAGGCATTTGATTGAGTCTGGCACAAGGGGTTGCTGTTTAAGATTTAAAAAATGTCTTCCCCATAGCTATTTCGCACTGCTTGAGTCTTACCTAACCGAGTAATCACCTGCACTACTGGACCTAAAAGCTGGCGTACCCCAAGGATCAGTTATGGGGCCTCGACTGTACACTCTATTTACTTTAGATCTACCAGAAGAAGATGGTGTGACTACCGCTACATTCGCTGATGATACGACAATTTTAGCTAACAGCAGTGATCCCACAGAGGCCTCACAAATTCTCCAAAGAGGACTTGACAAAATCAAGTGGTTGCAAATTTGGAGAGTCAAGGTTAGCGCTTCTAAGTCCGTCCAGGTTACGTTTACCCTACGTAGAGGCGACTGTCCACCTGTGATGCTTGACAATACAGTTCTACCTCACAAGGATACTGTGAGGTACTTGGGCCTAAACCTAGATCGAATGATAAATCCAAACTAATATTATAAATGCGAAAGTAACTCTGTCTGTCTGTCTTTTCTTCACGCCTAAACTACTGAACCGATTTGTGTGAAATTTGGTACAGACATAGTTTGGAACTTGAGAAAGGACATAGGATAGTTTTTATTACAAAAAATAAAAAAAATTATTCCGGACATACAGCGCCATCTATTGTTCAATCCCGTAACTACTATAAATGTCGAGCTGTTCCAAGTCACTATTCCACGCGAACGAAGTCGCGGGCAAAAGCTAGTATATGAATATACGCTTTAAACACTTTGATTGGCTGCTGGGGAGAAACAGCAAGCTGTCCAAAGATAACAAACTCCTAATCAACAAAGTGTTATAGTTGGAAAGAAGAAGTGGTGATGAACAAACTTCCCAACAACACAGCTGTCAATTACAGGTTAAATATTGCAATATAAACTGTTATTATTTAACAAGTTTGTTCTTATTACAATAAAATATTAATTTACAATATTATTTATATTTATTTATTTATAAATAAATATATGAAGACATTTTCGATGTCGGTAGCATTGCCCCACATAAGAATTCCGTAGGACATAATGCTGTGGAAATAACTAAAATACACTGGCTACATCGATGAGAGCTCTTACTTTCCTGACGGCGTACGCAGCAGAGCTTAGCTTACCCGTGAGGCCAGTTATATGCTCACCCCATTGAATTTTGGAGTCTACTGTTATACCTAGAAAAGTAGCAGCATGGACCGTTTCAATTTCCTCATTGTTTAAAATTACACTAGAACCGAGACTTTAAAGTTAAATGTTTGCAGAATCAGTCAATTACAAGTAAATACTACTTACCGATGATAACTAATGTTACTATTTTTTTTATTATGCTTGCTGGAATTATTTTTGCAGGAAGGTACTACGCATTTCACCATTTTGACGCTATATAAAATTAAATAATACTGCTCTCTAACTTGACATGACGCCTTCTTTTTTGACAATGTTCGTGCCAAGGAGGTTCATGCTTGTGCTAACAGTTCATACTCTATGACCACACTCTATATCTTGTTTGTGATTACTGTAACACAAAGGTTACACGATCAATCTGGCGTCCGTCATTCCATCCCATCATTCTGGTCAGAATGATGGGAGAATGATCGTGTAACCGGTTGATTGACGGACTGATGGTCGAAAATATACCGGGATTTTTGTCCGATGACGATAACGATGACGGGATTTTGACGATGAGTCAGACTCATCGTGTAACCCTTGTCTTAGGTCAGCGGTCGGCAACGCGCGGCCCGCGGGCCGCATGCGGCCCGCGCAGGTCATACTTGCGGCCCGCGGATGTTTTGTAATTATGACTTAATAATATCAAAATAAATGCGTAAACAAACCGCAAGCAACCGTATAGTCAATAGTGTGTAACGCGCTTCGATGAAATGTGCATATATCAGAGAATTTACATTTCTTTCTTTAACTAAAACTATTCTTATATGGTCCTCATCTCTGTCACTCGGTCATGTAACCAAAAGGCTGGCAGCATTGCCACGTTGAATGGCACAAACATATAGTTGCCGATGAAACTACTGTATTTGCGCGGCTTGAGGTTCTCTGCTTATGCAGCGGCAGAGCCAGCACAACACGTAGTCCCGGGAAGGTGGAATGGTGCAAGGGTGTCGACGCAGGTCACGTCCCACACTAAAGTCCTACCCAACTTTCACGGAAATAGCGGCATGCCGTCTGGTCTCTTGCCATCGTCACCTGCCAACGTGACGGTTTGATTCAAGTACGCACTATAGTCTATATACGCACAGTAGCGCGAAAAAAGTAACAAAATATAGTGCATTTTTTTGATGATCCAAAGGTATGTTGGTATTGTTATAAGATGTCTGTCATCAAAATTATATGCGACTACCCACAAACCTGTTAATATTTAGTCTTAACATTCAGTCAAAGTTGATTGATCTCAAGTGCTTGTTATTACGTATTAAAAAGAAGTTCACTACTTTAGCATAATTTTGTTGTTCGGATCAACTGCTACCTGTTTTTTTTATTTGTATTGTGATTAGTGGATTGTTTTTGTCATGTCAACAATCAGTGTTGGTAAGTTTGTACATTATTATAGTATAGAAATATTTTAACGGACAGTAATGAAAATATCCAAATTTTTTTACGATTTAAGAAGGTATAGAAATTGTGCAAGTATTTGCAGGTTCTGGCGTAATTTTTTTTTGGTAGTTGAATTCATGATCTTAATATTAGATATAAAAAAAGGTGCCCTTACATGCGCCGTATATTTATTTTTAATTTTTTTCAGTAGGTATTAACTCATTTAGAGTTATTTGAAAAATGGCTTTTATGTAAGCATCTAACAAGAGAGATGGCTTGTAATGAATTAATTTCATATGTTGTGAAGGAAAAAGATATTTCAGTTCAAGTCATTAAGCCAGTTTTGGAGAAATTTATAAAAAATCTAGAAATACGCTGGAAACCTTGTCACAGAGACCGAGGGAAGTTTTTGATTAAAAATAAGGATTGGTTAAAGCTATCCATAAATTTACACAAAAAAGAAGACAATATAACTACACCAGGACCTTCTGCACAAGGGAGACCACGTTAAGCTTTTGAAGATTCATGTAAGAGAAGCCAGCAAATGAAATTCAAAGACTTGGTATCAACGTCGAGTACCGAAGAACTTTCATTCGCAACCCAAGTCAGTTTGAGGAAATGTGGGAAACAAACTGCAGCTGACGTAGTTCAAGATGTTACTCAACAAAATTCCCTTAAGCGTGCTAAGTCATACAAACGTGCCTACAACTCAGCTCAATCTAGAGATCAAAAAGTACAACCATTGAAGCCTGATGATGAATTGACACCTGAAGAAGCATTAAGTTTGATTATCTCTACAAATCTACGTACTTAGCTTATAGAGCAGCGGCAAAACAATGCAAGGCAGACATCTATCCGGCTTGGAATAAAATATTGCGTGCAAAACAAGCGTGTTTTCCAGAAAAAGAATCTATTGTAAATTTCTTTATTGTATTTTTGAAATAGTGCAATTTGTTTACTTATGGAATTGATGTATTTCGTAAAATTTAAAAGTGTATATTCACTCTTAATTCATATTACTACTAAATTTACATGATAATTAAATATTGAATCAATTGAACTAATTTCAAATCACTTTTACCCAATGCAACTACTTTTTTCGCGCTAAATAGAGGCTCTAGACCACTGTGGTACGGCTAGAACGCCGACGGTAACAAGAGCGCGACGGATTACGTCGTTGATGTTCGCATGCCGTGGTATGCGGCCCGCACTGCGGCTGCACAACAGGCCGTGGTGACCGAGGCTGTTGACAGCTTTCCCGCAGTGGCAGCGATGAGGAGAGCAGCATGGATCACCCAGACGGAGGCAAACAGCGAGTCTGAAAGTGGTGTCATCAAACATGGTGCCTAAGTTTGATGACGGGAGAGCGAAAAGCCAAAGACCCCAGTCCCATTCACCCACAGCAGTAGACGAGCTCGCTCCGCAAGTAATTGACGTATCAATAAAACTTTTCCATAGTACTCTGCAGAGCGGCGCAACCTACTGTCTTTGGGAGGACGGGGGACGGGCAGGTCGGGGTTCAGGTATTTATAGCGCCAACCATGCATGGTACCTCAAAATTGACCAGTGTGGTGGGTAATATTTTCCTGATCAATTTTCCCGTGCCATGGACGGAGGAGTAAATGAATACTGGAAATTTTGCCGAATCAAAAATTCTTCCATGCGGATAGGAAGCGTAGTTTGAGTCCAAGCTCGTCCAAGGTCACATTTAAGATCGTCGCCACCTTTTGCGAGGCCGAGATGCTAGCAAAGGAGGCGGCGGAATGGGAAAGAGAGACTGCCTCCTCTCTCCCTTCTCGCAGCAGACGCACTGGGCGTCGTGGCAGACTTTCAGCCACCATAGGGCGCGGCCTCAGGACGACTGACTCGGTGCGTTTTACCGTCCGACCAGCAGCAAGCCTCGAGGCGGCGACGTCGTGCTCCGCGCGTGCCTCATAGTGGAGTCCTACGGCCGGGGTGACGGTCGCAGTGTGTGACGGGCCCCGCCAGACTATCTGGTGGGCCAATACCCGTCGGGGGATAGGACGAATGCTTCAGCGATACCCGCCCCTCCGACACATGGGTACATGAGGAACACGGGTTGATTTTTAGTCAGTAAGAGTCTGACAGTCCCCTTCGCTCTTCCCCGAGGGCGGAGAGTCTCCATGAGGATTTGCCAATCCGACACCAAAAAAAGGCCACATTTAAGATGGATGATATTATGTCGGAATAATTTATATTTTTTTTTCCAAAAGGTAGGTGTGCTTCCATAAATGGGAAGCCCGTAAGTTATAATAAGTTAATTTGGGCCAAAACAACAGTAACATTCGGCTTCTGGAGTTTATATCACAAGTGCGGCCCGCCGTTAAATTTTTTTGCTACCTAGTGGCCCTTGCCTGCCAAAAGGTTGCCGACCGCTGTCTTAGGTTTATAGCTCAGTTTATAACTTTGCTTATTTGCAAGATTTCTAAAAACATTTAAATGTGTTTAATATATTTATCAATTTTAGCTGATTATTTATAAGAGTGAGGGCCCTTGTAATGGGGCGTACAAGTGTCAAAGTGGCACTAGCAGCACAAGGACCAATAACAAAACAGTTTTGTTGGAATTATTTATGTAAATGCCCGAGTGTTGTGTACCAGACTGTATGGAAACTGGAGGCCACCGCTTTCCTCGAGATAATAAACTAAAAAAAAGTGGCTCAAAGCCTTAAAGGAGTAAAATTTGAACCTAAAAGCGGGGCGAGAGTGTGTCATAAACATTTTAAGGAAATTGACTATGAAAAGAATAATAAATACTCAGGTAGTTATGTATTTAAAGTGATTACATTCAATATGACTGAGGTCATCAACAACAAGTTCCTTTTATTTGTACATACGTAAAACACGCATATCCTATAAAATAAAGACTGCCCATAACACACAAACAAACTAATGAATCGCCTCGTCAATGAATCGTCCGTATCTCACTCAGGTCATCCGCCCACCCCGCACAAACTCACAATTTGACTTTATTCTGACCTCAGATTCTGACTATGACAGTCTTTGATCTAACATCTGTCATAGGTCCTTAGCGCACTGGCGCCATCTAGATAAGCTTTCACTTGCAGGCCTCATTGTGATTAAATCTGTAAAATGAGAACACTCTATTTGTTTGCCCTCATCAACCTTAAACACTTGTTAACATTTTAGAGTATTTCGTACCAATTTAACCATATGATATGGGTCCAAGAATATGACGACGTGACTATCTGAAGACGACAAATTACATTTTAAAATTGTCAGGGTCAAAACAACACCCAAGGTTTTTGGCCATTTAAATGTTTGATGGACATCCATCACATCACATGTAACCGAAGACACTTCAACATTAGCCTTCTGTCAATTTTCCAAGCACATTTTAACCAAATTGTAATTGTACGGCCAGTTTCACTTTATTTTTATTGTTATGAAATAATGTGCCGCCGTGATGTCAATTACTTGGCAAAAGGAAACTATTTCAATTCTTGAATTGTCTATAAATCTTGTTTATAATAATTATTTATAAACACTTCTTTATTTTGTAGTGTACTGCGTATCAATTAAAATAAGGATGTGACAACGTCGCCTTTAGGCCCCGTCCGCACAGCGAATATTCACCGCGCGAATTTTATTTGCTGTGCGGACGGGGCCTTAGACGTTTACAAATGAAATTTTAAAATTGTCAGCGTCAAAACAACTTCAAAGCTTTTTAGCCATTGAAATGTTCGATGGACATCCATCACATGTAACCGAAACCACTTCACCTGACGATTTTCCAAGCTCATTTCTACCAAACCCCACTTACAAAGAAATAGCGACAGGTATCTATTCACTACTGTTTATTGGGAGTAGCTATAAATAATAAAACTCGAGTGTCTAATTCTTTTTATTTCCATGTAGTTCAGCAACACGGGTGAAGGAGGTAGGTATTAGAGGTATCCTGGGCATAGTCACATGCCTTCGGCGAGTTAAAAGTGCAAAATGAAGACGCTGGCGATCATTGCTCGCAACTGTGATTTCAGAAGAGTAAAAAATTCGTTACCAGGGTATAAATAACTACCTCTGTTTGGCAATAGATAAGCTTCAGTGTCACACACACAGACTCAGAACAATAATAAAACATGGAAACCTAAATAAGACGGTAGAAATTATAAGAGATTTTGTTTTATTCTAGTAATAACGAAAAAATATGAATGTTTTTTTTACGTTCCCATGTTTTCAATATTAGAAATATTGTTGTATATTAAGTATACAGAGAAAAATGAAATGAAAACATGCCGTTTACGCCGTAAAAAATCCAATATCCGAATATCAGCATAGTTTGGTGAAAATACCCTCTACTGGGAATGACTGCGGTATTACGGTTTGTATGGACAATTAGACGGTCGCGGGGCTCTTACTCGCAGTTGAAGAGAATATGATATCCCTTTACGGCACAACCTTTTGAACAACTCAGCTGCACGTGCAACACATATTTTAAATTTCTATGTCACTGTCCTCTTTAGTGATCATTTGTTTCTGGTAAAGCTCTTTCATCATGCTCTTTAACACCTCAATTTTTTTCATAAAACGACGTCTTTGACCATATAGTAGATTGCAACGCACTCGTCGTCGTTTTGCGAGGTCCAATGCGTGTTTGAGCCGACGTTTAAGCACCCGTTCTCGTGGAGTGTCATTTGCGGTTACAGTAACATCTTCCTCCGGCTTCGGCTTCAGCTTTGGAGAAGTTTCTATATTACTTTTAGCCTGAAATATACAAAGTTCTAACATTATGTTTAACGCACTCATCTCATCGGCTTCCTAGTCTAATCAGATGTAGCTGAGCACCAGTGTTTTACCAGACCTGCACAACCTAGTTACCTGGGTAACATGATACCCCTTGGTAAGATTTTGCCCAATATTACCAAGATCCCCTATACTGCCACCTAAGCATGGGATCCTTTATTTAAAAGCTCCCCTTACTAAGCCCCTAAATAGAATGTAGTTTCACCGACATTCTGACCCCTAAAGGTTGGTGAAATCGAAACCGTCTCCTAACGGTCCCCCAAACCTGTTAGTAGATCCCGTAAACTTAAGGGATGTTGGTGAAATTGGGCATTTGTCAGGCATACTGGTGTCTGAGACCTACTGGTTTCCAGTCCCAGCCAGGGGGTCTACTCTGAAATGACACTACCGAATGTTCGGGACCGACCGACATACGACCGAAGTTTGCATTGTTACCCTACTACGAAAATAGTTCGGAGTGGCTAGTATCGGTCGGGCACCATAGCCAATGTTCGGGAGAGTATCGGACCGAACGAAATGGAGTACTAGAGTTGAACATTGCATCGATATGTTTCTTTTAGTCATTAATCTTGATTTCAATACAATATAATTGTTGAAATACCAATTAAAATTATTACTCATAGCAACGAAATTGAAAATCGCTTTTAGTTCGGTATTTTTGATTACGAACGTCGTAATATTTTTCGAAAAACAATACTTATTATTCATAGCCGGATAAAGTTTACCTTTGCACATCATTAAAAATCAAAAATCATAATGTTGGTAAGCTGTTGCCATGGAATAGTATAATCATTTCGGAACACTCTCTAAACTACGTCGTTTAGGTCCATTTTTGATTAAACCATCAAAACATACGTAAAAACCATAAACTTACAAATAAAACAACAATTTATGTTCTATAATTACTTTATTCATTTTGTAATTTTATTATGCCTCATATCTAAGTACACAAACACAACACACAAACATTTATTATCATGAGCAAGCTGATGAAGCTACACTCGGTAAATTGTAGGTATTTTTCATAAAATCTAAAAATAAATAACAAAATTGGAAAACAATTATAACCTATAATTACGCCACAATTTAAGGAACTAAACATAATTTCTATGAATGTGGGTAAGTATGTCACGAAGTCGCCTGCGATTCCTTCTGCGCTCCAAACGCTTTTCTTTGATTTTCTTTTTGAAGCTTCCTTCCAACCAAAACATTTAATTTTTGCCATTCCGTCCTACAATTGTATATACATTCACTTTTAACACTTTCCAACAAGAATAATAAACACCAAGGAACGGTGAGATAATTTTACCATCCGATAAATTTTACGAATACTCAAAAGGTAAGCGGATTTGCCCCTTGTCGTGAAGTTTTTGAAAACATAAATTAACGAAAAAAGTCTGGTTAAACTCATGATCGGTCGTGAAAATTAACCTTTTTCCGTGGTAGGGTTTTTTTTTACGATAACGACAAATGTTTTCCACATGGAAGAATGTATCGGGTCAAGAGTTGGATCGACCCGACCGAAACCGGATAATAGAAATCCCATTTCGTAAGTAAGAACACGAAAACGTTTCGGCCGATAAGTTCCGGGGTAAGTTTACACTTTTCGGAGTAAGACCCTGACCCACATTATCGGGCCTTGGGCGAAACACGAAAGAACTTCCGTCGTATCAAAGAAAATTCCCACCCATTCCCGCGGGCCCCCTAAACCGTCCCACGCCGTTTGGCCTTCATCTTTTAATGGATTTCCGATTCGACTCCCCGCCCAGCTCTTAAATTTAACCACAGCTTTTTTTCCCCCTGAAGTTAACACAAATTTACCTCAAGGCAAAGTTTCTGGGCAACTGCCAATCCTTTTAGTTTACATATGCGAAAGTCTCTTCCTAAGTTTTCCCCGACACAATAAGGAAGAAATCAAAATGATCAGAAAGCAGACGTAACTTCTTACTGTGGCCTCCCAATGGTTCCCTTTTTATTGCGTTTCTTTCCATTCTTCTTTAAATTTTTATCCTCGGACGCCTTGGACTTACAAATTGTCATTTTGTACAGCGTACTTAAAATTTACAATAAATTTTGGTACACAATAAAAGGATAAAATCATTTTGAATTCCTAGTCCCAAACTTTTTGTGACAACCCAAATAATGGCGGTTATCCATCCCATTTAATTGATCCTACAATAAACTTAAGTAAATAAACCTATAAAGTACCTCGATTTCCAAACTAGAAACTACTCTGCGTTTATACAATGAAGCATTTTAAATGAAAAAAAACCTTTAAACTTTTGGAAATCCACGGCTACG
>NWSH02000150.1:6916086-6964354 GCA_002382865.2 Heliothis virescens
GACACAAAAAAAGGGGCCACATTAAGATGATGATATTATGTCCGAATAATTTTATATTTTTTTTTCCCAAAAGGTAGGTGTGCTTCCATAAATGGGAAGCCCGTAAGTTATAATAAGTTAAATTTGGGCCAAAAACAACAGTAACAATTCGGCTTCAGGAGTTTATATCACAAGTGTCGGCCCGCCGTTAATATTTTTTTGCTAAACCCGTAGTGCGCCCTTGCCTGCACAAAGGTTGCCGACCGCTGAGTCTTGGTTATAGCTCAGTTTATACTTTGCTTATTTGCAAGAATTTTCTAAAACACTTTAATGTGTTTAAATATATTATCAACGTTTAGCATTATTATAAGAGTGAGGCCCTTGTTTATATGGGCGGTACAAGTTGTCAAAGTTGTGCACTAGAGCACAAGGACAATAACAAAAAATTTGTTGGAATTATTTATGTAAATGCCCCGAGTGTTGTACGAGACTGTATGGAAACTGGAGGCCAACCGCTTCCTCGAGATAATAAACTAAAAAAAAGTGGCTCAAGCCTAAAAGGAGTAAAATTTGAACCTAAAGCGGGCGAGAGGTGTTTCATAAACATTTAAGGAAATTGACTATGAAGAGAATAATAAATACTCAGGTAGTTATGTTATTTAAAGTGATTACATTAATGACTGAGGTATCAACAACAAGTTCCTTTTATTTGTACATACGTAAACACGCAATATCCTATAAAATAAAGACTGCCCATAACACACAAACAAACTAAATGAAATCGCCTCTCAATGAATCGTCCGTATCTCACTCAGGCATCCGCCCACCCCGCACAAACTCAACAATTTTGATTTTTCTGAACCTCAGATCTGAACTATGACAGTCTTTGATTAACATCTGTCATAGGTCCCCTTAGCGCACTGGCGCCATCTTAAGATAAGCTTTCACTTGCAGCCTCATTGTGATTAAATCTGTAAAATTGAGAACTCTATTTGTTTGCCCTATCAACCTTAACTGTTAACATTTTAGAGTATTTGTACCATATTCACCATATGATATGGGTCCGAAAATAATGACGACGTGATATCTGAAAGACGACAAATTCATTTTAAAATTGGTCAGGGTCAAAACAACACCCAAGGTTTTTGCCATTTAAATGTTTAATGGACATCCCATCACACATCACAGTGTAACCGAAGACCTCAAACATTAGCCTTCTGTCAATTTTCCAAGCACATTTTCAACAAATTGTAATTGTACGGCCAAGTTTTCACTTTTTTTTTTTTTTTTTTTTTTTTTTTTTTTTTTTTTTTTTTTTATTTTTTATTGTTATGAAATAATGTGCCGGCCGTGATGTCAATTCACTTGGCAAAGGAAACTATTCAAATTCTTGATTGTCTTATAAATCTTGTGTTTTATAATAATTTTTATAAAACTTCTTTATTTTGTAGTGTACTGCGTATCATTAAGAATAAGGATGTGAACAAGTCGCCTTTAGGCCCCGTCCGCAACAGCGAATTACCGCGCGAATTTTTTATTTGCTGTGGGCGGACGGGCCTTAGACGTTTAAAATGAAATTTTAAAAATGTCAGCGTCAAAACAATTCAAAGCTTTTTAGCCTTGAAATGTTCGATGGACATCCATCACATGTAACGAAACCAACTTCACCTGACGATTTTCCAAGCTCATTTCTACACAACCCCACTTACAAAAAATAGCGACAGGTATTCTATTCACTACTGTTTTATGAGTAGCATAAATAATAAAACTCGAGTGGTCTAATCTATTTTATTTTCCATGTAGTTTCAGCAACAACGGGTGAAGGGGTGGTATTAGAAGGTATCCTGGGCAATAGTCACATGCCTTCGGGAGTTAAAAGTGCAAAATGAAAGACGCTGGCGATCATTGCCTCGCAACTGTGATTTCAGAAGAAGTAAAAATTCGTTACATGGGTATAATAACTACCTCTGTTTGGAATAGATAAGCTTCAGTGTCACACCATACAACTTAGACAAATAATAAAAACATGGAAAATCCTAAAAAGACGGTAGAAATTATAAGAGATTTTGGTTTTATTCTAGTAATAACGAAAAAATATGAATGTTTTTTTTACGTTCCATTGTTTTTCAATATTAGAACTATTGTTGTATATTAAGTAGGGGAGACAGGTATGAAAAGTAAGCGGGGATGAAACGTACAGTTAGTTTTTGAAGAAATATGTTGGCTGCATTGAATGGCAGATCACCAGAAGGTGCCCATTTCGATCCCCCTTACTCAATGTGCTTGCGGCGCTGGTTCCAGCTGGTTGTGGCTGGTAGCGAGTACGTGTCGGCAAAATACGCTCAAAGTAAGATTTGTCAATTTTTTTTTGATACCGTTTATTTTGGATATGGAATGGTTAAAGAAACAGAATTTAAGTCATCGACGTAGAGTAACTATTCTTATTTAAATTTTAAGTATTTCAAATGGTATCTTTCTAATATTTTTTAAAGTTTTTGGCATGTGTTTACCATATGGAAAAAATTATACAGTAGGGATGAAAGTAACAAGTTGTTACTTTCATCCCGATTTATGGTATCTCTTAGAACATCTTGCAAGTTGAAACAAATTGATTTATATTTTAAAATATTCAAGATGCCTAAATGATCATAAAAAGAACGACCAATAGGGTTTTAGTATGTGTTAAAATTCTAGAACTAAAAGAAAATTAAGAGCAAAGTTGTAAAGAAGCCCACTTTGTAGCTGTCAAAGAGACAAAGTCATGAGGTGTCTAAGAATAAAAACAAAAGAGAAAACAAAGAAAAACGATCTGATGTGGCCCGGAATGTCACACTGTGCATAATGGGACAGCCAAAACAGAGGACATGGTCGAGGTGGTGCCCCTGCCTGGGAGGAGCACCGCCGTATCTTCGTAGCAGCAATTGGCGGCGCGATCTCTCTCCCAGTCCTGTTCAAGTCAATGTGTGGGGCGAGAGGGATGGGATGTCTTGCCTCCTTCTGCGAAGCAGTTTATGTTGAGAAGGAAGGTGCGGACATTGCGAATTTGTGTCTCATACCCAGTCGCTGCAGTAGACGTGAAGATACACGGGCGCCAGGTGGTCGAGAGTTGACCCCCGGCCACCGTAGCATGGTCTATGGCGGTGAGTTTCGATGGCTCAATCGTCCTTACGCCTCCAGGAGGACGACAGGCCCGTGGGCGGCGGTTGCGCGGTTGTTCCATCGCGCTCCTCACGGGGGGGAGAGATTCAGTAAAACCCCAGCGGGGCCACTAAGGCTAAAGCTTGCCGGGGTGTGAGATGTTCGAAGAGATACCCACGACCCAGGTACCAAAGGGCTCAAAGAAGGAACACGATGGGTCTTATCAGCTAAAAGTATGACAACGCCCTCACCTCACCCACATCTGGTGCTGTCCCTCTGATGATTTCCCATCGACAAAATCGATCTCATTTTTATTCCTCGATTTATTTTGAAGAAAATCTTATGTATCTTTAGTTTTTTGATTATTGTGGAAAACTTAAGTATCAATTATGAATAATATAACGGTTGAATTGTGGAATATATAAGTCCTTTAATTTAACTTCGTTATCATTTTATTTATCCCTTTGCGACGTTATACAACTAACCTAGGGGTAGGGAATAATTGGTAACAAATTCCAATCTTTTAATATTGTGTCATGTTTTTATCGTAATCCTGTAATACCATTTGTATAAAGCTGAAAGACTAATCTAATTAGAGGTATCAAATTAGTATTGTAATAAATATTAAGTTTGTGAGATATTTTAAGACAATATTGAAATTGTTACGTTCCGTACTCCTGTCCCCCTTACAGAGAAAATGAAATGAAAAACATCCGTTTACGCAGTAAAATCCATATCGAATATCAGCATAGTTTGGTGAAATAACCCTCTACTGGGAATGACTGCGGTATGACGGTTTGTATGGACAATTAGACGGTGCGGGGCTCTTACTCGCAGTTGAAGAGAATATGATATCCCTTTAGCGGCACAACCTTTTGAACAACTCAAGCTGCAACGTGCAACACATATTTTAAATACCTATTCACTGTCCTCTTTAGTGTATTTGTTCTGGTAAAGCTTCCTTCACATGCTCTTAACACCTCAATTTTTTTCAATAAACGACGTCCTTTGAACCATATAGTAAAGATGCAACGCACTCGTCGTCGTTTTGCCCGGTCAATGCGTGTTTGAGCCGACGTTTAAGCACCGTTCTCGTGAGTGTCATTGCGGTTACAGTAACATTCTTCCTCCGGCTTCGGCTTCAGCTTTGGAGAAGTTTTCCTATATTAAACTTTTAGCCTGAAAATACAAAGTTCTAACATTAAAATGTTTACGGCAACTCATCTGCAATCGGCTTCCTAGTCTAATCAGATGTAGCTGAGCATCCAGTGTTTTCCAGACCTGCACAACCGTTACCTGGGTAATACATGATAACCCTTGGTAAGATTGCGCAATATTACCAAGATCCCCTATACTGCCACCTAAAGCATGGGAATCCTTTATTTAAAAGCTCCCTACTAAGCCCCTAAATAGAAATGTAGTTTCACCGACATTCTGACCCCTAAAGGTTGGTGAAATCGAAACGTCTCCTAACGGTCCCCCAAACCTGTAGTAGATCCCGTAACTTAAGGGATGTTTGGTGAAATTGGGCATTTGCAGGCATACTGGTGTCTGGAGACCTACAGGGGGGGGGGGGGGGGGGGGGGGGGGGGGGGGTTTCAGTCCCGCCAGGGGGTCTACTATGAAATGACACTACCGAATGTTCGGGACCGACCGACACGACCGAAGTTTGCATTGGTTACCCTACTACGAAAATAAGTTCGAGTGCTAAGTATCGGTCGGGCAACCATAGCCAATGTTCGGGAGAGTATCGGACCGAACGAAATGGAGTACTAGAGTTGAACATTGATCGATATGTTTCTTTTAGTCATTAATAATTGATTTCAATACAATATAATTGTTGAAATACAATTTAATTTATAACTCATAGCAACGAAATTGAAAATCCGCTTTAGTTCGGTATTTTTGAATTAGAACGTCGTAATAATTTTGAAAAACAATACCTTATTATTCATAGCCGGATAAAGTTTACCTTTGCACATCCATTAAATCAAAATCATAATGTTGGTAAAAGCTGTTGCCATGGAATAGTATAATCATTTCGGACACTCTTCTAAACTACGTCGTTTAAGTCCATTTTCGATTAAACCATCAAAAATTACGTAAACCATAAACCCTACAATTAAACAACATATTATTGTTCTATAATTACTTTATTCAATTTTGTAATTTTAATTAATGCTCATAATCTAGTACCAAACACAACACACAACATTTATTAATCAATGAGCAAGCTGAATGAAGCTACACTCGTAAATTGTGGTATTTTTCATAAAATTCTAAAAATAAATAAACAAAAATTGAAAAACAATTATAACCTATATTAACGCCACGAATTTAAGGAACTAAACATAATTTCTATGAATGTGGGTAAAGTATGTCCACGAAGTCGGCCCTGCGATTCCTTCTGCGCTCCAAACGCTTTTCTTGAGAGCTCTTCAACCAAAAACATTAGTTTTGCCATTCCGTCCACAATTGTAAATAATCACATTCACACTTTAAACACTTCCAAAGAATTAAAACACCAAAGGTAATTCGTATAAAACACAAGGTAATCGTGAGATAATTCATTACATCCGATATTTACGATACTCAAAAGGTAGCGAATTTGCTGTCGTGAGTTTTGACATAAAATTAACGATAACAGTCTTGTCAAACTCAAATGATCGGTCGGTGAAATAACTTTCGTGGTAGGGTTTACGATACGACAAATGTCAAAATGATGTTCGGTCGGAACGAGTTGGAATCGAACCGACCGAACGATATAGAAGTCATTTCGTAGTAAGAAACATACGAACGTTCGGCCGATAGTTCGTAGTTAACACTTTCGGAGTAGACCCCCTGGACCCACCAATTTATCGGGCCTTGCGAAACACGAAAGAACTCGTCGTATCAAGATGCCACCATTCGCGGCCTAACCGTGCCACGCGTTGCTTCATCTTATGATCGATCGATCCGCGCAGCTTTAATTTAACCACGAGCTTTTCTGAAGTACACAAATCTTACCTCAAGGCAAAGTTCTGGCACTGCATCTTCAGTTAATATGCGAAGTCCCTTCTTAGTTTCCGACACATAGGAAGAATCAAAATGATCAGAGCAGACGTAACTTCTACTGTGCGGCTCCCAATTGGGTCTTTTTATTGCGTTCTTCCATCTTTCTATTTTATCTCGACGCTTTGGAAACCTATACAAAAATATTGTCATTTTGTAACAGCGTACTTATTACAATAAATTTTGGTACACAATAAGGAATATCATTGAATCTAGTCCCAACTTTTTGTGAACAACTCAAATTATGGCGGTATCCATCCATTAATGAATCTAACATACTTAGGTATACCTATAATATGTAAACCTCGATTTTACAAACTAGAAAACTACTCTGCGTTACAAATGAGCATTAAAAATAGACTTTAAACTTTTGAAATCACGATAAAAAAATATATCGTATCGAATAGTCGACTATCGGACAACACTATGTCACTATGAAATTAGAAAGATGGCCGGTGACAGCGTGCGACGCTGACCCGCCCCGCGTCTCTTGCATCCCCTTTCAGACCCTTTCAAATGTATGTGTGAATAAGTTAATTACAAGTAAATATGCTACTTACCGATGATAACTAACGTTATTATTTTTTTTATTATTCTTCCTGGAATCGTTTTTGCAGGAAGGTACTACGCATCTCACCATTTTGACGCAAAATTAACAAAATACCGCTCTACGACTTGACGAGACGCCTACTGTTTTGACAATGATCATGCCAAGGAGGTTCATGCTTGTGCTAACAGTTCATACTCTATGACAGCACTCTATAGTGATACTGTAAGGTTTGTAGCTTTACTTATTTCAAAATATATACTTACTATTAATTTAATGGTAATTTAATACAATTTGGGTTCAATTATGCTACCGATATATATGCGACCGTGCCGTGCACAAGCCGTGTCCGAGCCTCGTCCGTGCTACATGTTTATACAACGAGCGTGCGCCGAGTCCGCGGTGACTCGATACGGGCGTAGTGTTGTGTAGTGGTTTCTCATTGAGTTAACGCAAGTAAGTATTAATTATGGATTTTTCGCTATTGGAGATGGAAGCTATTGCCATTGCCATTGATGAAGAGCAATCAAAAGCAAAAATAAATATAAGAAGGTGGGGCGTGCACTCTATTTGGAGAAAGCGCCGTTATGAAGGAGATTTTTTTACTCTATTTACTATGATAGATGATGAAAAAAAAATCTTTGAATATTTTAGAATGCGTAAAGAAAAGTTTTATATCTTACTACTGAGTTAACACACTCTATTAATTTTTTATCGTCCATTATGAAAAGACGTGGTTCCTCCCTTAAAATTCGTCGGTGACTGCTCGGTCCCGCAACGGAAGAGCGTTTATGTTACGACGAGTCACAACCGTGCGCGGGGCGGGACCGTCCTTTTAACCGCCCTCGATGGCTTTTGGTATAAAAGTTTCAAAAAGCGAATACGCCATTTTCACCAGGCTATACCCACTGGGAATCATGATCTTTCATGATTCCAGTAGGACCTTATTAAAAACCTATTTATACGTAACTGGTTTGATAGGAAGAAAAATAATTCTTTCTACGAAACCGGTTTCGTAGCAAGAAAAATAATTCTTCCTACGTATATAACTGGTTACACTACGTAACCAGTTATATTCGGTTTCGTAGGTGGCCGAAGTTGTTTTTATAATGGACAAATGCCCTCTGAACGTCTCTCTTGTCTGAATAATTAAAATGAAAATGTTGCGTGGGATTCTTGATTGATATAATGAATCAATACAAAGTCTTTCTACATTATACATTTACTCGATTTTAGGGCAGTTGTAATTGGACAAAATCTCTGATAAAATTGATCAAAAAAAGCTAACACTACTGTCACTTGTTAAATCCAAATTTGACAATTGACAGCTATCCTATATCTGTCATTGTTTACGATAGCGAGTGAAGTTATTTATTTATTTAAATTGTTATTGTATAGAAATAAATAAAGGACAATAATGTATATAAAACAAAATTTATAATTGGAGATAACAAGCTAAATATTAATGGCCAATATGACCGGCCTCAAAGTCTGTCGAATATGCCTGAGCAAAGGCGTCAAAATGTATAGTTACGATAGTTATTATTTAAAGCAATATTATGAAGAAGTTATGGCTAAAAAGGTAATTAATATTTTAATATTACGCTATATTAAATCATATTTATCAATTGGTTGTGTCTAAAGAAGGAAGCGGTATCGCAAACTTCCTTATCAAACATTAAATATAAAGTCCAAGCCCTAAAATATATTTCTAGTTCCATATATAAATAAACAAGTACATACCTTTATCTACAGATAAATTATGAAGATGGCCTCCCGAGCCACTTCTGCTACTTGTGCTCATCAATGCTGCACAAAATACACAAGTTTAAAGAGAAATGCTACACAGGCGAGATGGCTCTCAACGAGTTGCTCTGGAGTGGAAATGTAAGTAAATCATCCTTAGTAATGTGAATATAGCTCTCGTCTGTTTGTCTGTCTATCGCACGTAGGTCTAAACTACTGAACTATTTTCGAGACTTCACTGGAGGCCTGAGAAGGGGCACAGATTACTTTTTACCCAATTGTGAGAATTGGTTCTCCCAAGATCTTCTTAAAACTTCTTATGACACTGTGTTCAGAATCTTGTCATATAATAAAAAAAAATACAATGCTCTATATAGACTAGACATAAAATTTTTTTTTTTATTTATTGTTTTGATGACAACTCAATGATTTTGTATTTTTTTCAATGCATGTAATGTCTTCTGATTACTTCCTCCGAACAACCTTTTGATTAGACAAAATACTTTCATATTTTTTCTTCTAATAGTTAATTTTCTAGTAATTTTCATAGTATAGGTATTTACTTTTACATTGAGTTTGTCATCTGAAAATAATAATTTTATTTACAGTTAAACCTATCAACAATATCACAAATCAACAAACAAAACAAAACATTTCAACCATCCATAGACTTAGTGAAAGTTAACAAAAGAGTTAGGACATGTATTGTGAAAAGTAAAACTATGTTTGAGGCTGCCAGTACTGAAAAAATTAACAATATCAAAATACCAGAAATTGATACTATATCCATAGACAGCGATAACTCTTTGGGTGATAAAAATCTTGCTGAAATAAAAACTGAAATAATTAATAATCACTGTGAAAATATGGACTTTATTAATAATGAAAAGATTGATATAGAAAATATAACTGTAGAAGAGAAAATTATTCCAAATTTAAATTTAGTTGTTGATGAAAAAACATTAACTCCGACTGCCAGTTACGTTAATGATGATGACAGAACATTTAGCAATGATGATGATGATTTTAATGACCCTACAACTTGTGACAAGGAACAAATGGACAACAAAATAAATATAGTAAATGAAAATATGAATTTAATTACCGAAGCAGCAAGAAGTAAAAACACAGCAGCCAAAAAAACAAAAATGAAAAAGAGTAAAACAACTGGAAAAAAAGCGAAAAAATTCGAAGTATCAATGTCTGGACAGAGACTAGACCCAAAACATTGGCTGAAGATCATCCTGAATGAAGAAGAGGCAATGCAGAACTTTATGGCTAGATCTCAAGATCCC
Source organism: Heliothis virescens (assembly GCA_002382865.2). Classification (NCBI taxonomy): domain Eukaryota; kingdom Metazoa; phylum Arthropoda; class Insecta; order Lepidoptera; family Noctuidae; genus Heliothis; species Heliothis virescens. Next base: position 6,925,843 of record NWSH02000150.1, read on the forward strand.
AAGTACTTAAAAGCTGCTTTCAAATGTACTCTTTGTTATAAGGGCTTCTCTACAGAAGATATGTTGAACAGACATAAAATAAGACATAGTGAGGTACTACAATTTAATGAATCATACGCTTTTATAGCTTGACTACGTCGTTGGTCTACTGGTCGCATAGCGGGACTGACGATCACAGGTCTCGGGTTCGATTCCCGGGCCAGGCCGAAATCGCTTTGTGGGTTTTAGAAACTTTCACAAAGCAGCCTGGAGTTTGGGAGTTGGCGGTGTTACACCCCCGTGCCTGGGAGGGCACGTAATGCCGGCGTCCTCGAATGCTACTCAGTAGCAGTCGCATATAATTTCACGTCAGAGGCCGTCAGGCGGATTTAAGAAAACTCTGACACTAGGGCTTGTTAGGTGATTAAACCTGCAGCTCACTCGCTAAGAAGAAGATTCACATGTAACACCTTCTGGTCTGAAAGGACACCAAAATTTAATTCGGCCATGAAATAACTGTCCATTCGTCACACAGCTGTCATGTAGAAAATTTGTTCAATGGGCGGACATTTCACGGCCGGTTAAGTTAAAGTTAAATTGAGCAACCCAGCCTAAAACTAGTCTAAAGCAGGGGCGTAGCTACGAAGGGGCTAGCCGGGGCAATGCCCCGGGCCCCTAAGCTCAGTGGGGCCCTCGAATGAACCTGAGTTACTCTCATTTTTTACAATAAATAATAAAGACAGGTTGGGACCTAAAAAAAAGGTCGCTCTCTTCGCGCATGATACGTATCCCTTTCTATTTTCCTTTAAGGGGCCTCATTTTTCTATTTGCCCCGGGGCCCGCGGTTACCTAGCTACGCCACTGGTCTAAAGCCTAAAATTTGTCAGATAGCTATTTAGAACTTCGTCTGAAATATTAAAATTTGCCGCTACAGTAATAAATCTTGTTGCAGTCTCTAGGTCCCATCGAGTGCCGTTTCTGCCAGATGAGGTTCAAAATAAAATGCTTACTAACGAGGCATATTGAACAACATTACCATAAATATAAATGCCTGCGTTGTGACGTCATGTGCCCTTTGCTGTGAGTATGTGGCTTTTTAGGGTTCCGTACCCAAAGGGTAAAACGGGACCCTATTATTAAGACTTTGTTGTCTGTCTGTCTGTCTCCACGCTATATCTCACTAACCGTGATAGCTAGAAAGCTAATTTTCACAAATGATGTATTTCTGGTGCCGCTATAACTATAAAAACTAAAAATGAAAAAAAAAAAGTGGAATGGGGTACGGAACCCCTCATGCGCGAGTCCAACTCGCACTTGACTGGTTTTTCTTTTTGATTTTTGCCATACATGTGTCCCTGATGATACCAAAATGTGGTAACGCAGGAGACATTTTGGCGTAATTTTTTTTTCGGTTGGTAATTGGTACATTGGTTTGATTTCCTAGCAAAAACACATAGGAACTGTCTCATGTAATTTTGACGCTCGAAAACGGTATTTCAGCCTACTTTGAATATCTATTTAATTTTGATTTTTCGCGCCTCTTCGCGTAGCATCCAGATCGCTCACTTAGGACGCAACGTTACAGATTTTTTTCTTTTACTTACAGAACCACAGCTACATTTCACAATGACTTTCATAATGGCGTAGTAAGAACATGTAAATATTGCGGAGAAGAATTCAGGTACGAGTATCTACATAAAAGAGGAAACATTTTGTTTGTTTGTACCTTAAAGGTTTCGGAATGAATGATCTGATTTGAAAATTTTGACACTGTTGAGAAGCTACAATTTTCCCGAGTAACATAAGCTATATTTTATCCAGTTGCGGGAAGAAGTTTCCACGGGACACAGATGAAACCACGGAAAAACAGCTGGTTACCTAAAAAGTGGTAGTGTTTTTAATTATAGACTAGCGGCCAGCGTCACAGGCTCCAGATAAAGTTAAAGATGATAATACATGGTGACAGATAAAGTTCTAGATAGCTTCCTGCCCTTATCCCAATCTATTTGGGGTCGGAGCAGCATGTTTTCTTCTTCCATTCTCTTCTATTTGCCGTCATCTCACAAGTAACATTCTTCCTAGCCATATCGACTTTCACACAATCCATCCACCGTTTCTTTGGTCGTCCCCTTCCGCAATATTCATCTACATTCATACACAAAACCTTCCTCACAACATGATCCTCACTTCTCCGCATCACATGCCCATACCATGCCAGCCGGTTTCCGCATAATTTTTCGGTTACCGGTGCCACTTTCAAACTTCCTCTTATATATTCATTCCTCACTCGATCCATTCGCGTAACACCACACATTCCTCTTAACATTCTCATCTCTGCTGCATGCAATTGCCTTGCAAAGTTCTAGATAGCTATCTGACAGATAGTGCCATAGAAATGTTTTCAAGTTTGACTACTTTTCTACATCTAGAACTTTATCTGGAACCTATGAAAGTGGCCCAAGATATAACTTTTGATTTGTCACGCAGACATCAAACAACGTACTACACACACTTACGCACACATAGAAGTGAGTATGTGTGCACTTTGTGTGGAGTTTCCTTCGTGAGCGACAATGGACTTAAGATGCATAAGAATATTAAACACTTAAATGCAATTGTTGTTGTAAGTATGCTTGAAATATTTTAGAAATATTTAAAGGCATTCCCAAGGAGCTATACTCGGACCTCTCTTGTTTTTAGCCGAGTCCACAAAAAGGAGGAGGTTCTTAATTTGACCAATTTTTTTAACGTATGAATAAAACCGACTTCTAAAAAACTGAAAAGCAACAAAAAATCATCTAAACATAGCATTCACATTCAGTAGTCATTGACTTGAAAACCGATGCACTTATAAGAATTCCATATTGATTTTTAGTGTTTCAAAAGTCGGTTTCATTCGTTTTAAAATTCTATAGGCATATCAATTGCAATAGTTTTTGTTTATATCAAGTTAATTAAGTAACGGCTAATTTCACAGTTTTCAGATAGAGTTCTAAATAGCTATTTTATTTGAGAGATCATACCATAGAAAAGTAATCAATAAAAAAAAATAAAAACATTTCTATGACACTATCTGTCAGATATCTATCTAGAACTTTATCTGGACCTTGTGAAACTTATCAAAGCTTGTATTTAAACTGTAGGATCCAACAGAACAGAAGAATACCTACTGCGAAAAATGCGACATCAAGTTTGAGACGCGGACGGCTTACGATCAACACGTGTTCCATTCAGCCAAGCATGCTGAAGAGTTCGAGTAAGTTATAATAATTTATTAGCATTACTAGTACTTACTGCCAGTGGCGTAGCTACGAAGGGGCTAGCCGGGGCAGTGCCCCGGGGCCCCCAAGCTCAGGGGGCCACTCGAATGAACCTGAGAGGGCCCCTGAACTTTACCTAAAAAAAAGTGACCTCCGCTCTGTTCGCGCTGCGGAGCTGGCTGATCTCCTTATATGAGAACAGCCGCCGTGGCCGAGAGTCGGCTTTGGACGTCATTACCAGAACATGTTATTTAATTGATTGTTCTCTTTTTTGTAGCGTTTTGTTTCTTTGTTTGTATATATCCTACACGCTCCGAAACCACTGAACCAATTTGAGAAATCTTTCACTGCTGGGAAGTCAGACAATCCCCGAGAAACAAGCTATTTTTGTCAGGGTAAAATCTAGTCTTCATTTAAAGTATTGCCCTGTATATTCGTTAATACCTCAGCCATCACTTGCACGAGCGAATTCACCAAAAATGATCAAGATTGCCAGTAAAACTTAAACCTTTTTATTTGACTTCTTCCTCTCGGAATTTGGTTGGATTTTTTTTGCGCTGTCCATATTTATTAATGTTGTATAAAAAGTGAAGATTTGAATATTTTTTAGGGTGCCTGACGACGTTATACCTGCACTTGCAAAAGGGAGATTGAGGAAATATGTCCGGAGAAATCAGCGGACTTGTACTATAGTAAGTTTAATTGAACTTTTAGTTTATAGTTAATCTTATAGCTAGTTTCACAGATTTCACATAAGGTTATAGATAGCTATGACAGATCATGTCATAGAAAAGTAGTCAAAATTAAAAACATTTTTATGGCACTATCTGTCATATAGCTTTCACATTTTTTTTTATCGATGGGAAATCATTAGATGACACCTCCCGCTGTGGGTGACAGCGTGAAGAAGTGTCAAACTTGTACTGACTAAAACCCACCGTGTTCCTGCGGGAGCCCTTTGTGTGCCAGGGACAACGTCACTCGCGCGAACAATCCTGCAGCCCATTTATCCTTCTCTTTAGGTTAACTTAGGTAAAACATCAAAAAAACATTTTATTTTGAATTTCCCGCTACCAGTGGAAGCATTCACCTTAATGTTATTGGTCCCCAGTGCAACAAGATGTTCATGAGCCTATCTTCGTACATGAGCCATCACAATTCAGAACATAAGGACCAATTAGTGCCGCCTAAGGAAACTGAGAGACAAATCTGTGAGATTTGTGGGGCCTCGCTAGCTGTGAGTTCATTCATTTGTATTTTATATTTATATTTAAGAGTATAGTTCTTTTCAAACTTTCTTCAAACTTTTTGTCGTTTGTTGCCCCCTAAAAATAAACCATCATATATTTTTTTAACTAGCTGCTGCTCTGCGCATCCGGGTAAAAAGTAACGTTTAGCTTTCCTCGATAAATGGTCATATAACACTGTTTTTTTTTTAATCGGATCAGTAGTTCCTGATATGAGCGCGTTCAACCAAACAAACTCTTCAGCTTTGTAATATTAAGTAGTACTATCTGGGTCTTTTCCGCCTGATCACTTGCAAAAGTTTGCGCTCAAATTCTGCGGCGCTGCTTCAAGTAAATCCCTTCTAAATTTCACCTAAAGTAAAGAGTAATATAGTTTATTTTGTGGCAAAGCTTGAGGCGGGAGCGGCCGCGAAATTTCACAAAACGACATTAATTTATATTTTTTAAATACAAAATAATGTGTGTATCTTCGCAGGCCGCTAGCGTGGCGAGTCATTTGAACACTCACACGCGAGAGATACAGTACTCATGCCCAACTTGCCGCATGCAGTTCACCACTAAGGCCAGCATGAAACGACACCAACTGGTAACGTAGTGGACATATCACTAACACACAGTTTATCAATATTTTATATATGCTAAATTAGATGAAAATATTGATCTTGAAGAAAAACCAGTTTATTTTCTGTTTAACCGCGGTCTTTGCGTTGGGAATTAATGCCCGTACCTGGATAAAATATGTTGTCTCTGATATATAAGCTATATATTATGTATTACTGTCAAGTTTTATCAAAATCCGTCCAGTAGTTTTTACGTAAAAGAGCAACAAACATACATCTTCCTTAACCTCATTTATAATATCAACAGGATTTGCATAATGAAGCTTATTTATATATCGTTTCAGTAAATAATATTAGGCTCTTTCCAGACACATACGGGCGAGAAGCCTTACGAATGCACTCTCTGTGAGAAGCGATTTACACAGAAAGGCAGTATGAAACTACACTATCGTACCGTCCATCTGAAAGAGCCTTATCCAAAGAGGTAAGTTGTACTTGGCAAGTTTGTACAATATTTTATTATTGATAACTATATTTTATACTCAGATTTCTTTATAAGAAAGCAGGGAATCAGTGGCGTAGCTAGGCAACCGCGGGCCCCGGGGCAAATAGAAAAAAATCTATAAGGGTTCCGTTTTTTGCCATTCGGCTACGGAACCCTAATGAGGAAATGAAATTAAATGAAAGGAAATGTTTAGGTCGCCTCTTTTTTATTATTTATTGTTTAAAATGAGAGTAACTTTGAAAAGTTCAGGGGTCCCCTCAGGTTCATTCAAGAGGCCCCCTGAGCTTGAGGGCCCCGGGGCACTGCCCCGGCTAGCCCCTTCGTAGCTACGCCACTGCGCGGAATTACATGAATCTGAAATAATCCGATATCAGAATTGTATAAACTTCTATGAGTAAACCTTCATAAGATTTTGAATTTTCTCCGTTGCGCAAATTTAATATGGTGCCCTACGCCATAATGATAATAATTTTACTTTATTACAGAAACAGAAGAAAAAACCCAGGTGTTCAAAAAGACCTAGATGAATATAGAGCGCATGAGGATCCTGATGAAGTGATTTTAAAAGGCTATCATTCGAATGTGTAGGATTTTTTAAAATAATTTTGTAAACAAAATAATATACTTTGTTCACAGACAGTTGTGGTTTTATTCCATGATCCATCACCTTTCTAACAAGTCTCTTATTCAAAAGAAGAGAAAATATCGATAAAATTAAACAGTGATGTAAAAGATCATAATTATTTTCATATTTTAATCCATAGTGTATTCAATCCATCTTTCGGGAAACTCGGAGATAATTTGACGGATGGATGGAGGAGCTGATGTATAATAAATAACCTATAACACCAAGTCTCCGTATAGCCAGTTGGCGGAAATAGAGTTAATATATCAACTACAGAGAGGTGAAAATCTCAAAAATACTGTTTTAGATTTGTTGTTATTACTATTTCTTATGAATTATAGTTTTTTTCCTACTGGTTGCAGTTTAACGGAGAATAAAGTTTTTGAAAGAATCAACAAGCAAATGTTATGTACACATTACAGAACATCGATGTATATGTACTACGTACTAGATTAGGCGTTTCCGAACAATTTTTGTCTACCACTGCTTTGACGGTAATACACGGCAAAGGCCTTTAGTGCGATTTTGGCATTACGTCAGTTTGAACGTGTCAGGAGCGGTATTCATAAATTTGAAAATACAAATCAAGGTATAAACTTGCACATATTATCATGTTGGTAGTCAGTTAAGTAAAATTACATTTTATTCACGCTGTTGAATAGCTTTTATTATCATACTTTATATAGTAATTCAATATTACAAATATTTATTTATTTGTACTAGCCGCCATCTGACAATCATAAATTAAGAAAAACATGCAGAAACAGAGGTGCCATAAAACATGTAGTAGGTAAAATATTAATCAAAACAGACTTCACGTAGTGATTGGTTGATTGGTTCTCGTTTCTTTTTAGAAAAAAATAATATGACGTCGTGTGCACTCCGATACTGCAAAAATACAACAATTAATATCAGCGCATCATCAAGGATCAGTTTTCATCGGTAAGGTAAGAGATCATATTTGAAGATTTTTACAAGATGAAGATGATGATGATGAAGATTTATTCATCTTGTAAAAATCTTCAAATATGACAATGTTATGGGATGTTAAAGTTTTAAATGCTTCTCCTGAAAAATTGTGTTTTTGCATAAGTGACAGTGTCGCACCGGGGGTGCGATATGTCAATGTTACAGAACGAATTTTTGTGGTCTGTAAATTTTATTGACATTGACACAAAGCATTGACAAGTAAACAAATATGGCGTTGAATTCTATACGGCATCGTTGGGATTTGTGCACTTACCTATATATAGGATTTGTGCTAACCACTGACTTCTAATATTACCACTATACTAATATTATTATTTATTTATGTGGTATAAATAGAGGTCAGAGGTGCTAACTGTGATACGAGTGTTTGAGTACAAATTTGACAATTGACAGCTGTCCTACATCATCTGTCATTGTTGGTCATTGTTTACGATAGCGAGCGAAGGTTTATGTATTTATTTAATTAATTAAATTTGTAATTGTAAAGAGATGAATAAAGGACAATAATTTATTTATAATTGGATATAATAAGCTAAATATTAATGGCCAATATGGCCGGCCTCAAAGTCTGTCGAATATGCCTGAGCAAAGGCGTCAAAATGTATAGTTGCAATAGTTATTACTTAAAGCAATATTATGAAGAAGTTATGGCTAAAAAGGTAAGTATATTAATTTACGTAGAATGTCATCATAATTACCCCTTGATTACGTCTAAATAAGGAAGCAGTACGGCAAACTCCCTTATCAAACTAAATAAATAGTCCTAAAGTAAAATATATAGTTCCTTAAATAATCTTCTATATGTACTTAAAATAAATCTGTAGAGAGGTCAATTCTGTAGGTACATGAAATAATTACCAAAATAACTATCACGGGGTGATTAGGGATCGATACTGATGCTAAAAATGCAGAAGAATTTTTGCCTGTCTGTTTATCCGCTATAGAAACAAAAACTACTGGATGGATTTTAACGAAAATTAGTACAATTATTATTCATACCCCTGAGATGGTTAAAGTATACTTTTCATCACGCTACAATCAATAGGAGCAGAGCAGTGAACTGAAAGATCTTTGATTATGATGACCCGTCGTTGCTGGCATAAGTGACATGATCCGCGAACAAAGTTGCTGACAGAAGCTAGTATAAAGTAAAACCATTACCTATGTCTACAGATAAATTATGAAGATGGCCTCCCGAGCCACTTCTGCTACTTGTGCTCATCAATGCTGCACAAAATACACAAGTTTAAAGAGAAATGCTACACGGCCGAGATGGCTCTCAACAAGTTGCTGTGGGGTGGAAATGTAAGTGAATCCACCTAATATTATTAATACGAAAGGATTGTATGTATGTATGAACCTATTTGTGCCACTCACACATAAACGGCTCAACATTTTTTTTATGAAACTTGGCTGTGTATGGTGAAACAGTCGGCAGAAATAGATCATATCATACATGCGAAAATAACTCTATCTGTCAGTTACTCTCATAAGCTAAAGCATCTGCACTCGTATAGAAAATTGATTTGGTCCAGATGTACAGAAAACAGCAGGTCAACATATACAAATCTGTCAAATTTTATCAATCGAACATTAACCTACCTCCATTGTGATAAGGCTGAAAATTGATTGCAGAAATTTGACAGATTGTGGTAACTTGATGTGCTGTTGTACATAGGTGGTCCGCAAACAAACATAGACTACTTTTTATATGGATATTTTGGGGTAGTTCTCTTGGAATGGAGTAGAAGATACCATACTACATATGGTACTAAATTATATTTTAAGTATGCACAATAGCATTATTTTTTGATAAAAAAAAAATTCTAAACACAAATTATGTTGCGAAACCGGGAATAGGTACGTGAAATGAAAGTTGCAAACGGGCGATCGATCCCTCTGGATTTCAATACAGGACTGGTCTTTATATTTGGTAAAGTTTACAGTGTGATCTTAAGTGGTATGTGAAGGCTAAGTTAAACTATTGCTTATTATTAAGGCGAAGACGTCTCGTGTATGTAACTCACATCTCATTTCTTTTTTTCCAGTTAAACTTATCAACAATTTCACAAATGAACAAACAAAACCATACATTTCAATCTACTATAGACTTCGTGAAAATTAACAAAAGAGTTCGGACATGTATTGTAAAAAGTAAAACTATGTTTGAGGCTGCCAGTACTGAAAAAATAAACAATATTGAAATACCAGAAATTGATACTATATCTTTGGACAGCGATAACTCTTCAGATGATAAAAATCTTGCTGAAATCAAAACTGAAATAATTGACAATCACAGTGAAAATATAGACTTTAACAATGAAAAGGTTTATACAGAAAATATAGCTGTAGAAGAGGAAATAATTCCAAATTTAAATGTTGATGAAAAAACATTAACTCCGACTGCCAGTTATGTTAACGATGATGACAGAACATTTAGCAATGATGATGATAATTCTAATGATGAGTCCACAGCTTGTAATGAGGAACAAATAAAAAACAAAACAACTACTGTAAATGAAAACATAAATTTAATTACTGAAATACCAGATAGTGAAAACACTACTGTGAAAAAACAAAAAATGAAAAAGAGTAAGACAACTGGAAAAAAAGCGAAAAAATTCGAAGTCGATACTTCGTCAGGACAGAGACTAGACCCAAAACATTGGCTGAAGATCATTTTAAATGAAGAAGAGGCGATGCAGAACTTTATGGCTAGATCTCAAGACCCCAAGTACTTGAAAGCTGCTTTCAAATGTACTCTTTGTTATAGGGGATTTTCTACAGAAGATATGTTGAACAGACACAAAATAAGACATAGTGAGGTACTACAAAAACTTTCAAGTATGGTCTAAATTCTAAAATGGCTTGTTAAACATGGGAGTCTCAGTATTGTCAGGCTATGCTTACTGTTCTTAAGTTTTTAGGGTTCCGTACCCAAAGGGTAAAACAGGACCCTATTACTAAGACTTCATGGTCTGTCTGTCTGTCTCCAGGCCGTATCTCAATAACCGTGATAGCTAGAAAGCTGAAATTTTTACAAATGATGTATTTCTGTTGCCGCTATAACAACAAATACAAAAAATTGAGAAACCGCAAATTATAACTTTGTTATTCATACATTTGTATGAAAAACCAAGTAATTTTTTGCTGTCCGAAAAATGTTTGTGTTTTGGCTAGTTGTAGGTAATAACGTATCTATACGTTCATTTTCCATATATAATGGTACGGACCCCTTCATGCGCGAGTCTAACTTGCACTTGGCCGGTTTTTTAAATTTGAATTGGCTGGCTTCTTATAAGGTTGCTATTTAGAAATCACCAATCACCATCAACCTCTACCTCTAGTAATAAATCTTGTTGCAGTCTGTAGGTCCAGTCGAGTGTCGTTTCTGCCAGATGCGGTTCAAAATAAAGTGCTTCCTAACCAGCCATATTGAACAGCATTATAATAAATATAAATGCCTGCGTTGTGACTTCATGTGCCCTCTGATGTAAGTATGTAGCTTCTATCAACTTTTTACCCAACTGGCAAGGCTATTGCTATACAATTTGCTCCTTGATGATAAAAATAAAATGGCGTCCTAGCCGATTGCCGGCCACGGCGGCTGTTCTCATATAAGGAGATCAGCCAGCTGCGCAGGACACATCATTGTGCACAAGCATTTGCGCAGACACAGGTGCACTCTCTATTCCCTCACTCTCATAACCCGATGGGACGGCAATCCGACACAACTGGAGAGAGATCAGACGCAGGACCGACATTAACGTGCTCTCAGATGCACGGGTGAATCTATCACCAACTTCCAGACTCCGAGCTGCTTTGTGAGTTTCTAAAATCCTCAAAGTGATTTCGGTCCGACCCGGGAATCGAACCTGAGACGGCAGAGACCTCGTGCACAGCAGTCGACCATGCGACAACTAGACCAACGAAGCAGTAAGGGTTGGCCTACATCTGGCAGCACGGAATCGCCTTTTTCCGTCGCCCTTTCTCTTTCTGTCGCTTAGAACTGCCATTTGCTAGACCAAGACAGAAAGCATAATGCGATAGCACGCGGTGGAATCCTCGAGGCGATCCTTAATGATAATACCGAAATGGGGTAACGCAACGGACATTTTGGGGTTCAATTATGCTAGACCGTGCCGGGCCCGAGCCGGGCCCGAGCCATGACCGAGCCTCGTCCGTGCGACATGTTTATATTACACCGAGTGTGCGCCGAGTCCGCGGTGACTCGATACGAACTAGTGTTGTGCAGTGGTTTCTCATTGAGTTAACACAAGTATTAATAATGGATTTTTCGCTATTGGAGATGGCAGCTATTGCTATTGCCATTGATGACGAGCAATCAAAACCAAAAAGAAATATAAGAAATAATGTAAACAAATAGCTATAAAAAAACTATACAAAATAAACGATCTTTATTCACTTATTTCATTACCTATCGCATTCCATATCGACATCTTGTACCTACTTGGAATCTAAATATTTACAATTAGTCATATCATAAAGTACCGGGTACTTTCTAACATACTCTATTAATTTTTCATCGTTCATTATTAAAAAGACGTGGTTCGTCCCTAAAAATTCGTCGGTGACTGCTCGGTCCCGCCACGGAAGAGTGTTTATGTTACAACGAGTCGCGACCGTGCGCGGGGCGGGACCGTGCGCCGTCCGGGCTCGGTCGGGGCACGGACGCCGCACGGTGTAGCATAAACACAAATAAACAGCTCCATACAAAATGTTCGTGGAGTTTTGCATCCGAGCCTCGTCCGNGTCCGTGCGTCGTCCGGGCTCGGTCGGGGCACGGACGCCGCACGGTGTAGCATAAACACAAATAAACAGCTCCATACAAAATGTTCGTGGAGTTTTGCATCCGAGCCTCGTCCGAGCTCGGTCGGGGCTCGGCTCGGGCCCGGCACGGTGTAGCATAATTGAACCCTTGGTCAAAATTATTTTTTCGGTATATTTAAATGTTGATGCCCTGGTCCTAGATATCGTTGCCCTAAAGACACTTCTATACTAATATAATAAATCAAACGGAACGCGGGCGGAGCCGCGGGAAAATATCTAGTTACAAATGTTAGTTAAAAAGTTCACCTGTGTCTCTAAACACTTAGCATAATATTGATTACTTAAGGTACGTCCTGCGTGGGACACTCGCGAACACGAAGCGATCCGAAGCGAATTGAGAGATTTACAGACGACAGCACATCAAGTTACCACAATCTGTCAAATTCCTGCAATAGATTTTCAACCTTATCACAATAGTGGTAGTTTAATGTTTGATTGGTAAATTTTGTCAGATTCGGGTACCTTGACCTGCTGTTGTTTGTACCGACGATGTATGTACCTTGTGCCGTACCGCGCAACATCACATTGGCCACTTCAAAGGAAATCGACTGTTTGTTGCTTTCGCGCCTCTTCGCGTTCGCATCCAGATCTCTCACGTAGGACGCATCGTAACCGAACTTTTATTTTCTCTTATAGATCCACCGCTTCATTCCACAATGACTTTCATAATGGCGTAGTAAAAACATGTAAATATTGCGGAGAAGAATTCAGGTACGATATTTCTATCTATCTATAATCTATATACTTAATATTATAAAGCTGAAGAGTTTGTTTGTTTGAACGCGCTAATCTCAGGAACTACTGGTCCGATTTGAAAAATTCTTTCATTGTTAGATAGCCCATTTATCGAGGAAGGTTATAGGCTACTTTTTATCCGGGTGCGCGCAGTAGTTCCCACGGGAGAGCGGGTGAAACCGCTGGCGGAAGCTAGTTTATTAATAAACTAAGATCTAACTGTTTATTTGTCACACAGACATACAACAACGTACTACACACACTTACGCACACACCGAAGTGAGCATGTGTGCACTTTGTGTGGGGCTTCCTTCGTGAGCGACAAGGGACTTAAGATGCATAAAAATATTAAACACCTAAACACTGCTGCTGTTGTAAGTATACTTGAAATATTATAATAGTATTTAAAGAATTTCGACGACTTCGTTGGCGCAAGCCTGATTGCCGAACAGATGGTCCCGGGTTCGATTCCCGGAACGGTCATCATTTGTGTGATGAGCACGTTTGTTGGCTGTGGTCTGGGTGTTGTAATTATGTATCTATTTATAACAATATACAGGGTTACTTGTAATTCGACGTATATCCGGAAGGAGGTAATAGAAGGGCCCAAGAGCAACAAATTAAGCCACTCTTACCTCTGAGCAAAGTTCAGTGGTTTCCGAGATTTTTGCAATTTTTGTTTTGTATGTGTCTTACTAATTTGCGCCGATAATCAAATCGTCCATGTATAAAATCGACGCTACCAAATCCAATACTGTTAGATTTCGACATCGTTAAGCTGTTCTATGAGGCAGAAAAGTGCGTAAGCTTGAGAGGATTAGTCAGACGGTTTTGAAATGGTGTAATAATGGCCAAAAACGTCTAAGCTTGAATGTCGAATTTTGGGTAAATTTCCAAAAATAAAAAAATTGCCAATATCTCGGAAACCACTGAACTTTGCTCAGAGGTAAGAGTGGCTTAATTTATTGCTCTTGGGCCCTTCTATCACCTCCTTCCGGATATACGTCGAGTTACCTACAAGTAACCCTGTATAACCTACTTACACAAATATGCCGTAAACACGTGTCTTAAAATTAATTGCACAAACTTCATGGGATTCATATCAGGCTATAGTTATGACCATTACCTACTTTCAATCCTGCAACCGAATCTGTGCTTAACTTTTTGTCNAATACGTCGAGTTACAAGTAACCCTGTATACGTAATTATATGTAGTTTATCAGTTGTGTTAGCACCCATAACACAAGCTAATTGATAGCTTACCATGGGGCTAACCGACCGTGTGTGAAAAAGGTGTCCCGATATGTTGCTGTTGCTTATATGCTGTTATTTTCAACCGACTTCCAAAAATTAGGAGGTTCTCAATTTGACCACTTCTACATTTTTTTTATATGTGTATTTCCGGGTATATTCGTAACTTATGAACCGATTTTGATAAATTCGACTTTTAGACCGATGTACCTAGAAGAATTTTATATTGCGTTTTAGTGTTTTAGAAGTCGGTTAATTTTTTTATAGAAAAATAGGCATATCTATTACAGTTGTATTTGTTCATATCAAGTTAATGAAGTTCTACCTATAAAAGTTTTTATTTAAACTGTAGGATCCTACAGAACAGGAGAATACCTACTGCGAAAAGTGTGACATCAAGTTTGAGACGCGAACAGCTTACGATCAACACGTGTTCCATTCAACCAAGCATGCTGAAGAGTTCGGGTAAGTTATATTTTATTACTAGCTTCCGCCAGCGATTTCACCCGCTATTTCGTAGGAACAACTACAGGCACCCGGATAAAAAGTAGTCTATAGCCTTCCTCGATAAATGGGCTATCTAACATTGAAATAATTTTTCAAATCGGACCAGTAATTCTTGAGATTAGCGCGTGCAAACAAACACACAAACAAACTCTTCAGCTTTATAATATTAGTATAGACTAGTACTAGGTACAGTCGCGGTCATTAATGCACTAGCAACTTTCAAACCTTCGCAATTTTGTAGTGTAATACATTGCCTGAACACAACGGATCCACCGGTTACACTAACAGCTATACACCGTGTTCCTGAGGTTATACATTAACTTCGGCATGTTATTCAGACCATTGAATTGACCATTTTTTACTATGGACACTTACGAATTCCAATAAAAAAAATACAAACTATATGCTTGAATGAAATTTATCTAATATGAGTTACTACACACATCAAAAGTGTCTAGGGATCAACATATATTTTTGCAATAACTTTTCTCCTGATTGATATTAATTAAAATTTTCTTTAAGGATTCATCAAATAAAGTGTTTTCGTTTGTCACAGTAACGATAAACCAAGTCACCTTTGCATTAATAAAGAAATTTGCCATTTTCCTAATAAAGGGATTTTTGACATTTGAACCACTAACACAAAAGTTTGAAAAAAAGACTGAAATAACAGTTTTCTTTAAAATTTTATTGGGTAACTTAAACAATTAATAATCCGTGTTTCTACCGCGAACACTAACAACACAAGAACATCGGTTTGGCATACTCAAAATGAGTTCATCCAAATCACGCTGTGGAATGGCCGCCCATGTTCGTTGCAACAACAAAAAAAGGNATAGGGAAAATATTGACAGCTGATTTTCATCTTTTACTCGAATTTGATTCACAGTTCCTGATTCAAATTATGAAATGCACCAAAAAGGATCCATATGAATTTATAAAATCATAAATTTATTACAAAGCCACATCTCAATCTCAAGAAATCCGCATAAAAATGCTTGATCCCTAGACACTTTTGATGTGTGTATTTACCTGGGCTGGCAACGTCGCATTTGAAACTTTGATTCACATGACCGCATAATTTTTTTCTCACAAAAAGACTTTTTCTCACAGCATAACATAATTAAATTGGTTAAACTTAAATTACAAATAACTTTAAAACTATGCCATTTAAACTACTACTTCCTTTGTACGAAATGTTTAACAAGAGCCATAGAAGTATTATGCAAAATTAATGTATATCCTCAGGAACACGGTGTATACGGCTAAAATAGGAATGTTGGCAAGTTGCTAGTGGATTAATGACCCCGTATCTTACATCATCTGCCTAGCCTTTGCCCAACTGTGTTGGGGTCAGCATCCAGTCTCACCGGATGCAGCTGAGAACCAGTGTTTTACATGGAGTGACTGCCTATCTGATCTCCACAACCCAGTTATCCGGGTAATCCGAGAAGACAAGTTGTCAGACTTTCTGACTTCTGACTACCCGTAACGACTGCCAAAGGTGTTCAAATGACAGCCGGGATTTATCGTGCTTTCCGAAACGCGGAAGAATTCGTCATGACAAGATGATCACCCATCCACGGATCCACCGCGCCAATCGTTGCTTAACCTATTCTAATGTTGCTTAACTTATTCTTTCAGTAAAATATTCTATCTACAATATTTAAGATACTTTCCCTCCATGTGGCATAGCTGTGGGACGCACTGTATATATGTAGATAGTTTGTGTCTATTAACGGCCCTTCTCAATATTTTATCTATCTCTGGATTTGCTTACTAGAGATAGGTTTTTGACATTACTTGTATGGGGCTTATGTCAAAATTCTATCTCTAGTAAGCAAATCCAGAGATAGATAGGTTATTGAATTTCGCAGTTAGTCAACATTGAAATATATTTACTAAAACAACACTTAACTATTATTTTTAGGGTACCTGACAACGTTACACCTGCACTTGCGAAGCCGAGGTTGAGACAATTTGTTCGGAGGTCGCAGAGAACTTGTACTATAGTAAGTTTATTTCCACTTTAAGTTTTTAACTACTTTTAAAATATAAAAATTCCAAAAGGCTGCACAAAAAAATCAATTAATCAATTAAAACACCGGCCAAGTGCGAGTTGGACTCGCGCACCAAGGGTTCCGTACCATTGTCTATGAAAAATAAACGCACCCACAACTAACGAAAACACAATCCTTTTTCGACCGCAAAAATAACTTTGTTTTTCATACAAATGTATGAATAACTAAGTTATAATTTGCGGTTTCACACATTTGTATGGGGAAGAAACCCCCATTAATATTTTACTTTTTTAGGGTTCCGTACCCAAAGGATAAAACGGGACCCTATTACTAAGACTTCGTTGTCTGTCTGTCTGTTGGAGACGGACAGACAGACAACGAAGTCTGTATCTCATTAACCGTGATAGGTAGAAAGCTGAAATTTGAAATTTCACAAATGATGTATTTCCGTTGCCGCTATAACAACAAATACTAAAATTCACAATAAACGTGTGAAACCGCAAATTATTACTTTGTTATTCATACATTTGTATGAAAAACAAAGTTATTTTTTGCTGTCCGAAAAATGATTATAATATCTAAATATATAAAACTCAAAGGTGACTGACTGACTGACTGACATAGTGATCTATCAACGCACAGCCGAAACCACTGGATGGATCGGGCTGAAATTTGGGACGCAGGCAGATGTTATGACGTAGGCATCCGCTAAGAAAGGATTTCCCGAAATTCTCACGGGAACGGGAAAAAACGGGATTTCAAGTATAGCGCGGGCGAAGCCGCTGGCAGAAGCTAGTTTTGGTTATATAATGGTACGGAACCCTTCATGCGCGAGTCCAACTCGCACTTGGCTGGTTTTTTTCATCGCATATTTTTACACTAAAATTAAATCCTGACTAATATTATTTGCCCTCAGTGCAACAAGTCGTTCTTCAGCCGACATTCATTTAAGAGCCACCTCAATTCAGAACATAAGAATTCATTGCCGCCTAAAGAGACTGAGAGGCAGATCTGTGAGATTTGTGGGGCTTCGCTAGCTGTGAGTACAATAATTTGTATTTTATACTTAGCATATAGTTCTCGCCAATTTTTGGTCGTATTTTTTACGTAGAACCACTGATCTATAATACCACAGGAGCAGCATTTTTTTTTTTTTTTCTTTGAAGCGCCGCTAGCGAGTGTCCAGCGAAATAATTTTGACGTGTAATGCAAATGGCTGCAAACTACGTGTACATAATAATGATGTTCAACACTTTATGATGTATATGACGTGGCTGATATGGGCCAATAAGGGGCCACTGTTTTAGTATCACAGAAACTCGCTACGTCCGACAGCGTCAAAATGGCGATTATCAAACAGGTCCAAAAAAACCTTGACAGCAGCCAGTACAGTGGTATTATTTGAGGTCAGTGCGTAGAACCCACTAAAAAAATAAGCCATCAAATATTATTTAAAATAGCTTTTGCCATTTTTACCCGCGTGACGTCCGAACTGCCTATAGCCTTTCTGGATAAATGATCTATCTGACACTAATATTTTTTAGTCCGACCTAAAATTGTTGCGTTCAAACAAATTCAATCTTCAGCTTCATAATATTAGTACAGACGCCAGCAGGTCAGTACACAAAGCTGCCAAATTGCTGCGATCGATTTTCAACCTTATCACAATAGCGGAAGGTTGATATTTGATTAGTAAAATTTGACAGATTTTGGGTAAACTGATTTGCTGTCGACTGTACAGACGCCAGCAGGTCAGCTTACCTGAATAAGTTAAATTTTACCAATCGAACATTAACCTTCAACTATTGTGATAAGGTTGAAAATCAATTGAAGAAAGGAGATACCTTAATCTGGGCCTGAAAATCATTTTGGCATTACACGAATGAGATATGTACCAAAATAATCGTCCATTTTCCGTTATTAATCTATATATTTGAATCTTATCCTTATTAGCAATGGCCAAGTGTAGAAAATAATTCGATTTCTGTACATATAATTGTTACTAACGACATGACAGATGTAATATCATGAGTTATGGTGTTCCTTAGTGTCTAAACACACTATGCCGAACTAGAGATGTGCCGTTGCCGGCAATATTGCCCAAAGTTCGAATATTGGTGGCAATATTGCCGCCAATATGGCCCAAAGTGGCAATATTGCCGGCAATATTGCTACCAATATTCCCACTTTTTAGCAATATTGCCGGCAACGGCACATCTCTATGCCGAACGTACGAGACCGAAATTTCGCGGCTGATTTTACGTTCAAACGTATTCGGCTGATATGGCACACCATAAGTGCCGAACTTACGCGGCAGAAATTCAGTTGCGCAATCTTGTGTGTAGGTATATTCAATGTTCGATCGAACCGAACTTCGGTCGCGCACAGAATACGTTACCGCCGAATTGCCGCTAAACTTACGCCCGACCGAAGTTCGGCTGTACGCTATAACGCAACGTAATTTCGGAAATAATGTGTCGTCAGTAATTCAAATAGCATTGCAGGCGTAATCATGCCGAACTTCGGTTGCGTATCCTCGGCATAGTGTGTTTATGCACTTAAATTAATGAATAGGTTCTGTTTTATTATTTATGTTAATTATAATAAAACAAACAAGGTGGTCTTTAAACCATTTTCTTAGGAATAAATGATAAAACAAATTCTCTTCATGATTCATGATAGCAGGACTTAATATTATTCACAAAATGCAATAATACTATTGTTTGTAATGAAACCATAGCTCGCTTTTAAACGCGGCAACGCCATCTAGTTAACAAAAGACAACATATACCGGGAACATTGAACATAAACATAACCTAAAATATAACTTTGTGTAATTTGGCCATTGCTGGGAGACGTGATACTCAGGCTCCTGAAACCTTCCTATATACTCTAACTTATGACCAAATTCCGGCCCTAGAAAGTCCAAGCCCAATTTTGTATGGATTTTAAGTTTCTCCTTTGACAGATTTAGGTAGATTGATCTGATACGTATAGATGGCTTATACATAGATTACCCAAAACGACATTTTAAATAAGTACAGTAATATCACAGAATAAAGATGTACCAGTAATGAAGCTAAGCCTTGTTGTCAAAATGATGACGTAAGCACCATCGAGGCCGTAGGGTTGTCATTTGGTAGTACTGATTTAAATATCTATCAAACTTTAGTTCCTGATTTGGCCAAATGCTAGCTGGCGCGGTAGCTCTTGACGCGACAGTCAGTACGGACAGCACTGGTAAAGGTACATAAATGCTCGTCAGTGCGCATGCGTGTGTGAGTGTGACGTTACGAACTTTAGTAGGTAGCTCCCCAACTGTTCTACATATTATATTTAAACTGTGGTAATATGTTTATCTTCACAGGCTGGTAGTATGGCGACTCATTTGAAAACTCACAAAGAGAAGTCGCGAGAGATAAAGTACTCGTGCCCAACTTGCCGCATGCAGTTCACCACTAAGGCCAGCGTGAAACGACACCAACTGGTAACGTAGTGGACATCATCATCTGCCTAGCCTTCTCCCAACTACGTTGGGCTCGGCTTCCAGTCTAACCGGATGCAGCTGAGAACCAGTGTTTTACATGGAGCGACTGCCTGTCTGGACCACCACAACCCAGTTACACGGGCAACCTGGCACTCTTGGTGAGACTGGTTGTCAGACTTTCTGGTTGACACGTAACGACGCCAAAGATCAAATACAGCCGGACCAAGTTTTACGGCCTTCCGAAACACAGAAGAACTCGTTATGACAAGATGGTCACCCATCCACGAACCGACCGCGCCAAGCGTTGCTCAACTTTATGATCGATCGATCCGCGTGGCTTTGACTTAGCCACGAGCTCTTCTAACTCTCTCTGCTACCTCTGAGCTCTGGTCACGTAGTGGACAAATCACAAAAACACATAGTCCACATTCTAGATAAAACAGTAAATATAGAAGTCTCTGAAAAAAAATTACTTTCAACCACAACCAACATTGTCGTTTTATAAAAGCACTAGCTTCCGCCAGCGGTTTCACCCGCTTTCCCGTGGGAACTAGTGCGCGTATCTAACACTGAAAGAATTTTTCAGATCAGACCAGTAGTTTCTGAGATTAGCGCTTGCAAACAAACAAACAAACTCTTCTGGATAAAATGTAGTCTATATATTTATTTATTTATTTATTTTTCATTGGAAGACCAACAGCATTTAATACAAAATTGAGGTTAAGCTTTGTAACAGATAGCCATTAATAGGTCCTCACTAATAACTTTGGTATACAAAACAAGGTGTGTGAGGTATATGCAGCATAAGAAGAACAAATATCTGCACAATAATACACTATGTGTCAACATTCTTACTTAGTTAAAATTAAAATCGGGAAAAAAACTCCGAACTGAGTATCCGTCTCACCGACTGCATACTAGTGACAAAAATATCAAAATCTGCCTGTCTAAATTTTTTATTAATGGTATTGCTCGCTCGCCACAGATATGTATTCTGTTCGTAGTTAGATGATACTAAGGGTAAGTGAATGGGAGTGTAGTATCTTGACATATATTGATATTACTCTGATATATAAATTACTGCCAAGTTTCATCAAAATCTGTCCAATAGTTTTATCAAACATGCACACATACATACATACATACATCCTCACAAACTTTCGCATTTATAATATTAGTAGGATTTGCATGATAAAGCTTATCTATTACCATTTCAGTACATAATATTAAGCTCTTATTTCAGACACATACGGGTGAGAAGCCTCATGAATGCACCCTGTGTGAGAAACGATTTAAACAGAAATGCAGTATGAAACTACACTATCGTACCGTCCATCTGAAAGAGCCTTATCCTAAGAGGTAAGTTGCACTTGGAAAGTTGTTGGGTATATTTTATTAGGTACTTGCTTCTGATATATTTAATAAGCTATATTAGTGCCAAGTTTTATCAAAATCCGTCCAGTAGTTATTGTGTGTTAGGGTGAAGCCAAACGAGCGTAATTTTGTGAGTAGCAAAATTTCGGTCGCAGAAAATCTGCTACATTCGGTTTCATACAAAAGTCCTATTTGATTCGCACGGCAACGCAAAATGAGTTGTCTTTTTTGTTTGTAACGATTTTCTGCGACCGAAATTCTGCGACTCACGACACAAAAAATTACGCTCGTTTGGCCTCAGCCTAAGTAACAAACACACGCACGCACACATGCATGCATACATCCATACATTTTCAAAAACTTTCACACTTTTGATATTAGCAGTATGAACCTTCTGCTAACGACAACAAACACATCAAAATAGAATCATTGGAATCGGTCCAACCGTTTAGTCATGATTCGATGACCAGAAAAATCCTGGGGCCTCATGCAACTGTAATGGCTTCTGTATTCAGACTTTCACTTGGCCGCACTTGGATTTTTTGGAACTGAAATATTCAGATTGTTATTTATTATAATGCTGATTAGCGTTCTGTATTGAGATTGTGAAAAAAAAACAGAAGAATTAGATATCAGAAGTTTACAGGTACATTTCTGGGTCAACTCACTCGCGTAAGATTCTGGATTTTCTCAGTTCCGCTATATTGAAAAGAGGAAAATATGGTGCACTATGACATAATGATAGTTTTTATTTTATTTCAGAAACAGAAGAAAAAAACCAGGTGTTCAAGAAGACTTAGATGAATATGGAGCGCATGAGGATCCGCATGAAGTGATTTTAAAAGGCTATCATTCGAATTTGTAAAAAGTTGTTATAATTTTGTAAACAAAATAATATACTTTGCTAACAGACAGTTGTG
Source organism: Heliothis virescens (assembly GCA_002382865.2). Lineage (NCBI taxonomy): Eukaryota > Metazoa > Arthropoda > Insecta > Lepidoptera > Noctuidae > Heliothis > Heliothis virescens. The sequence continues at coordinate 6,948,155 of NWSH02000150.1, forward strand.
GTTTTATTCCATCACCTTTCTAAAAAATAATAAACATATTTCCTGCTAAATACTCAAAGGAGAGAAAATATCGATAAATTGAAACAGCGATGTGACAGATGCTCGATAGATTACCTACCTATACATAATTATTTTTATATTGTATTCAATTTATCAATTTTTAAAGTTCCGTAATGTAATAACGGGACCTTATGCCCAGACTTCACCAAAGTGGAGTGTAGCGAAAAACTTAATCAACTATAATAATAATACAACTCCGCACGAGGTTGTTGCCATGTGGAATGTCGATACGGCTGTTATTGTGCCGATAGTCGTTACGGCCAATGGCTTAATAGCCAAGAGCCTCGACCAACATCTCATGAGGCTCTCGTTAGGCGGCTGGGTCAAGAGACTGATACAGAAGGCGGTGCTCCTTGAAACGGCTCGCATTGTGAGGAGGTTTCTGTCTCTGGGACCCTAACTACCGGTAGCTTGGACCCTGTGCCCGATATCGGTGGCTACCTATTTTTTATATTTTTAAATGTTTTTTACATGTTTTTTTTTTGTATTTGATATTTAAAAATGTAAAGGATATGTGTATTAATAAATAAATGAAAAATACAACTCCTACAGACAGGCTTTTCAATCTGATTTCATGAATGACTGCTTAATTCAAACCTAACATATAACAAAAAAGACTTCAAACATAACTGGGATGGAGAAGCTGATGTTAGCTATATTGTGAAGTCTAAGTATAGCGAGGGCCTGAAATAGTTTTATCGGCTTTACTGGTTGTAGTTCCAAAGAAAAAAAGCGTACATTACTGAACGAATTTAAAAAGCATATTTATGATCTGTGGATTTGATTGACATTTGAAACAAATATGGCGTTGAATTCGATACGGCTTTGTTGGGAATTGTGCTTTCTGAGTATTTTGAGTGTTTAATTAAATTAATGAATATAAATTAAGCTTTATATACATGTTGTAAAATATGTCGGATTTAAAAGTGTGTAGAATATGTCTCCGGACGGAAGCGAAGATGTATCATTTCAATTTGTATCAACTAAAGTTCTATTACGAAGAAGTAATGGCTTTACAGGTGAATTATTTTAATAATTTATTACAAAACAGATATGCAATCTATGTTAATAATACTGGTTGCAACATGTTGTGCTTTACCTCCGTCGTGAGTGCATATTACGAAAAAAATACTTTCTATCCTTTAATAAAAAAAAGAGAAGATATAAAAATGAATTAATTCTACCCTTGAATGTTATTAGTGACTGAACCCTGTACTGGGCCTTAGCCCATAGCTTCTTTCGAGTTTTGAGTACATAAATGTGCTGTAGGAAATATCTCAAATATAGCCGTGAATGACAAAACTTGACCCAATATTTATCATTATACAGTTAAATGAACAAGATGGTCTACCTCAGTACTTCTGCTACGAGTGTGCCACAATACTGCACAAGTTCCACAAGTTTAAAGAGAAATGCTTCAATGGACAGAAGGTTTTACGAGAGCTTACGTGGAGAGGAGATGTAAGTTTAGTTTACTTATTTAAACCTTATGCAAAAACTTTTTTCGCTAAACTCAGTGACAGTAAGAAAAATGGCGAACATAATATCACAGTTTTTTTCATAAAAAAATATTGAGAAAAAAAGTTTTCTTGAAGTAGAAGGATACTTATAATTATTTATCAAGTATTTTCTGAGCATGATTTACACAATTTTATCGAGTACTAGCTTCTGCCAGCGGCTTCACCCGCGTCCCGTGGGAACTACTCAGCGCACCCGGATAAAATGTAGCCTATAGCCTTCCTCGATAAATGGGCTGTCTAACACTGAAAGAATTTTCCAAATCGGACCAGTAGATCCTGAGATAAGCGCGTTCAAACAAACAAACAAACAAACTCTTCAGCTTTATCATATTACTAGCTTCCGCCAGCGGTTTCACCCGCTCTCCCGTGGGAACTACTGTGCGCACCCGGATAAAAGCCTATAACCTTCCTCGATAAATTGGCTATCTAACACTGAAAGAATTTTTCCAAATCGGACCAGTAGACCCTGAGATTAGCGCGTTCAAACAAACAAACTCTTCAGCTTTATAATATTATTAATATAGATTGCTCAGACTTACCTGTAACTATACAATTGTCATGCTTTCAGATCTCTTACGAATCAATATACAAAGTAGACAGAGAAAAGACAATGCTCATATCACCGGTAACTGTAGCTACGTTCACCGACCGAATCAAAACTTACATGACAAAAGACAGCACGGAATCGGACGAAATCTTTGAACCGGAAAAGAAAGTAGAAAAGATAGAAAACATTGAATTAGATTACTTTAGTGAAACATCTATGACAGGAGACCAGGATCAGATTCTAGATTTTGACGAAGTAAAGATCATTCAAGATATTGAGGATGCGTTTGACGAGGAGAATATAAAACTTGATACCGATAAAGATATGGAAACTTTTAGTCCTTCAGCGGTTTATGTGGACGGTGAAAAAGCTATAATGAAGATAAAATGTGAAGAAATTAAAGAGAAGAAGACTGCCGGTAGAGATAAGTGGTACAGTAGGAACGTTTTGAACAACGGTCATTGGAAGAAGTTTACGTTGAGTGAGGAAGAGGCTTTGAAGAACTTTAGAGCGAGAGCTCAGGATAAGAAGTATTTGAATGCCGCTTATAAGTGTACGGACTGTTTTAAGGGGTTCTCCAAAAAGGATATGCTGGATAGACATACGCAGTTGAGGCATATTAAGGTTAGTTGAGATCTTGTTGGGAAATATCTTTCAATGCATCTAAAAGTCCCATCTTTTCTACATGTTTTGAGTTTCGACGCTTCCATACTTTTTGTATAAATTGGACGCGGGAACCAAAGCGCTAGCGCCTAAGAATTAAACTTTTTTTGATAGAAAACAAAATATATTTAAAATCAACTATCGAAAAATAATTCAAGCTAAATTCAATATGTACCATAAAATATTAATTTTAAATAACTTCATACCTATTTTCTATCTCATAAATAAATTGGTTAACAGGAGCTGGGCCCCTACGAGTGTCGTTTCTGTCGCATGCGGTACAAACTCAACTGCTACCTAAGCAAACACATGCGGCAACACTATACCAAGTACGAGTGCTTGCGGTGTCATCTAGTCTGCCCTTTGGAGTAAGTATTTATGAACTAGTTTTTGCGTACGGTTTAAGGTATGAATTATGCTGTACCGTGGCGGGCACGAGCCGTGCCCCGGGCGAGGCACGGACGAGGCTCGGATTCAAAACTCCACGAACATTTTATATGGTGCGGTTCATGCTAAGGTCTAGCATAATTCATCCCTTACGCGCGTCCCGCGGAAGTGTCTGTACCTTGAATGTATAGCTTTTCTTTTTGATCAGACCAGTAATTCCTAAGATTGCTTCTAACCTTCTGTTAGCTATATTTCTTTTTATCGTTATTAATGTTGTACTTTCAGAAATTCAGCTCTTGTTCACGATGAGTACCACAGCGGGATCACAAGGAAATGTGATTATTGTGATGAAGAATTTAAGTAAGTGAAAAATATTTAATTTAAATATTCAAATTTAGTCGTCTGATGTAGATTTCCTATAGCGTTAATAATTTTACTACAAGTATCTAAAATAAATACAAAACGGACTGTAGAACCCTCTAAATACCAAATAATTAAATTACCTAAAAATTTACGACTTTATTCTTATTTATATCCCAAAAATGACAATCAGTAAAAATGCAATACATTTTCAATTGTTTTTTACTCTTTGTGTAGGACATGATTATCTATTACATACTATTTTTTAACTATAATGTAAATAAAAATGACTTCTTATTTTTTGTGGTCATCGAATTACGCTTGATCGTACTGATTCCGATAGTTCTTTTTAGGGTTCCGTACCCTAAGAGTAAAACGGGACCCTGTAAAGTACCAAGCCTCTTGGCCCAAGAGCCAGTGGCTGCCAGACCTTCGTGATTTTATAAAAGCTGAAATTTCTCCCATACGTGCCTCTAGTATAGATACTAACAATCCCCACACATGATACCTGGGTAGTGGTTGCTTTAGCAGATAACAGGTAACAAAGGTGTATAAAATTCCATCTCAAATTCGTTATTTTATAAAACTTAATTTTTGGATATTTTATTCGTGATAATATCAGAATTCACCTTATTCATTGCCAGACACTTCGTATGGTTGCAACCCCCTGCCAGACACCCCTAAACTATGATAATTTGTAGTTCTACTTTCGTCATTTTATAAAAGCTGAATTTTATATATGTTATTTGAGACACTATGTTAAGATGTTTTCTCGAGAGCCAGACAGTTCCGAAGGTTGTTTCATCCTGCCAGACGCAATAGCGGCAATATACCATAGTTAAGCAAATAAGCAATATGTTCTAAAATACTAAGACTTGGTAAGTGGAGTGTTAAGACGAAATGTAGGGCCCAAAAAGACCTTTCGATTGGTATATGACTCATTACTAGAGGGAGGATACCATTCCTTAAATCCATATTAAGTATCGGCAATATACCTTAGTTAAGCCATATGTTCTAAAATACTAAGAATTGTTAAGTAGTGTGTTAAGACGAAATGTAGCGCTTAAAAAGACCTCTTGATTGGTGTATGATTCATTACTAGAGAGCAGATATCATTCCTTAAATCCACATAAAGTATCGACATTACGCCTTATTTAAGTAACATGTTTTAAAATACTAAGACTTGGCAAGTGGAATGTTAATACGAAATATAGGGCTTAAAAAGACCTCTTGATTGGTATATGATTCATTACTAGAGAGCAGATATCATTTCTTAAATCCACATAAAGTATCGACATTTCGTCCAAACATTTCGCCCATTCTCCTTTAAAATTGTTTTACATTTCTTTAAAGTCTCCTCATAAAATAATATAAGATCTTCACCACTTAACTAAGGCGTAATGTCGAGAGAGGCTAATAGAATATGCCACTGAATACAATTTGGCGATAATGAATACTTTTTTCAAAAAGAAAAGCAATAGAAAATGGACTTGGTTATCTCCTGACAAAAAAATTTCAAACGAAATTGATTTTATATTGACTAATGCTCCAAAAACTGTAACGGATGTCGAAGTTATCCATAATTTGAAATTTCCGTCAGACCATAAGCTTGTAAGGGCCACTCTTACCGCAAAACAACCAAAAACTACCAGGAAAACCTTCAAACACAAGACAAACACTCCCAAAACCAGCGAAGAAATCGACAACTTTTTGGAAAATCTTACAGATCACTCGGAATATTTAGACGAACTAAGCAAAACTACAGACGTACAGACTTACAACAATCAAATAGAAAGCATCATACTTGATAGCCTAAAAACACAACAAGTAACAGAAGCTAAAACACACAAAATATTCAGCAAAGAGACAGAACTACAAATCAACAGACGTACAGAGCTAATAAGGACAAAAAACAAGAACACGGAAATGAAAACAGAACTAAGTAAATTGTTTAAAACAACAAATAAATCAATAAAAAAAGATTACGACAAATACAGACACAACGTAGTAACTAAAAATTTAGAGCAATTTAGAAGCACAAAAAGAGCATTCAAGGAATTAACCACTCACAAAAAATGGATTCACAACCTTAACCATGTTTCAGAGGAAACCAAGACGAGGAAAAATGTGATAGAACACGCAACAAATTTTTACAAAAATCTATACATGAGAAAAGACGAAGATATAACCGAACCCCAAACAAACAATGAAATAAAAGCAAACACAGTTCAGTTAATCGACGAATGGGAAGTACACACACAAATAAAACAACTAAAAAATGAAAAAAGCCCTGGTCCAGATGGAATCAGCAACGAAGCCATAAAAACGGGAGCACCAGTCCTACTACGCCACCTGACTCAACTATTCAATATGATCCTGAACACAGAGACTGTTCCCAAAAGATGGTGCTCGTCAGACATAATACTTCTTTTCAAAAAAGGCAATCCGCAAGATATAGGGAACTATAGACCAATCAGTCTCCTATCAAGTACCTATAAACTCTTTGCCTCAATAATACTGAAACGAATAACCCAGGACATTGATAACGCGCAACCGTTGGAACAAGCAGGTTTCCGTTCAGGCTTTAGCACTATCGACCACATTCAGACCATCGAACAAATAATTGAAAAATTCAGAGAATTTAATAGACCCCTCTATGTGGCGTTTATTGACTATTGCAAAGCCTTCGATAGCATCAGTCACAGCTCGATCTGGAACGCACTTCATTCTTTAAAAATCGACCAGAAATATATTAATATTATAAAAGATGTGTATGAAAATAGTACAAGCAAAGTGCGGCTGGAGTCCTGCGGAAAACCCTTCAAAATTGAACGAGGCGTAAGACAAGGCGACCCGCTGTCACCGAAACTTTTTATAGCTGTTCTTCAAGGCATTTTCAATAAAATCAACTGGACTCAAAAAGGCATACTGCTAAATGGAAAATTCCTTAATCACTTACGTTTTGCAGATGATATCGTGATACTTTCTGAAACACCTAAAGACCTAGAGGAAATGATAACAACACTTGATCATGAAAGTAAAAAGTTGGTCTAGAAATGAACCCAAGTAAAACTAAAATAATAACTAATAGTTTAAAGAGGACAATACGAGTCAACGGACACGAAATTGAATATGTTGACAGCTACATCTATTTGGGAAAACAAGTCTCATTTAACCCAAACAGTAACTTTGAAGAAGTAAGTAGGAGAATAACTTTAACGTGGAAGAAATTCTGGTCGCTCAAAGAAATATTGAAAGGGAACTATAGCCTTCATATGAAAAAAATTGTGATGGACACCTGTATTATGCCTTGCCTTCTATATGGCTGTCAAACCTGGGTATTCACAAAAAGTATAAAACAAAAAATTGCGAGGACACAAAAGGCAATGGAAAGAAGTATATTAAGGATCAGAAAAATACACAAAATAAGAAGTGACCTTATAAGAAGCAAAACAAAGATTACTGATGCACTAAGACACGCACTAGCATTGAAGTGGAAATGGGCTGGCCATATTGCACGCCATACAGATAGAAGGTGGACTATAGAGACCACCAAATGGAAAGGACCGTCAGGCAAAAGAAGTATCGGCAGACCAAAACAGCGATGGGCAGATGACATAGTGCAAACGGCGGGGCAAAACTGGATTGATCAGGGCCAGGATAGGGAAAGGTGGAAAAGGTTGGGGGAGGCCTATACCCACAGCGGGGTTCATAACCAAATTAATTAGGAATAATACTAACTAACACTAGATTTTAAGCTCAAGAAAGTACTAACAACATTTGAAATGTAAAGTAAGGTTATGAAATAAACGGCTTTTTATTTATTTATTTATTTATCTGCTCTCTAGTGATGAATCATACACCAATCAAGAGGTCTTTTTAAGCGCTACATTTCGTCTTAACACACTACTTAACAATTCTTATTATTTTAGAACATATGGCTTAACTAAGGTATATTGCCGATACTTAACATGGATTTAAGGAATGGTATCCTCCCTCTAGTAATGAGTTATATACCAATCGAAAGGTCTTTTTGGGCCCTACATTTCGTCTTAACACTCCACTTACCAAGTCTTAGTATTTTAGAACATATTGCTTATTTGCTTAACTATGGTATATTGCCGCTATTGCGTCTGGCAGGATGAAACAACCTTCGGAACTGTCTGGCTCTCGAGAAAACATCTTAACATAGTGTCTCAAATAACATATATAAAATTCAGCTTTTATAAAATGACGAAAGTAGAACTACAAATTATCATAGTTTAGGGGTGTCTGGCAGGGGGTTGCAACCATACGAAGTGTCTGGCAATGAATAAGGTGAATTCTGATATTATCACGAATAAAATATCCAAAAATTAAGTTTTATAAAATAACGAATTTGAGATGGAATTTTATACACCTTTGTTACCTGTTATCTGCTAAAGCAACCACTACCCAGGTATCATGTGTGGGGATTGTTAGTATCTATACTAGAGGCACGTATGGGAGAAATTTCAGCTTTTATAAAATCACGAAGGTCTGGCAGCCACTGGCTCTTGCTCCATCTGCTGTCTGTCTCCAGGCTGTATATCATAAACCGTGATAGCTAGAAAGCTGAAATTTTCACAAATATTTTCGTTGCCGCGATAACAAAAATTTAAAATTATTAGTAATAAATAAAAATATTTCACGTATATTACAGACACTCGTCGACATACTACACACACCTGCGCACACACAGAAGCGCGCACGTGTGCCGGCTGTGCGGCGCCTCCTTCGTCAGCGCCGCCGGCCTGCACCAGCACAAGAGGGTCAAACATATCATTGTGGATATTGTAAGTTTATTTATGTATATATTTAGTTATTAACATTTCATTAAGGTGAATGCGACGCCTGGAAGCGGGAAATTCAAATAAGTATAAAATGGTTTTTACATGGCTTATCTTTTGTGGTTATAGTATACCACAAAGTAATTTCTGATGTCCTTGTTTAACTCCGAAACTTCTTACAATTCAAATGTTCCACTATATATTATGATATTTCGCATTAAAAAAAAATATATAAAGAATGGTACGGAACCCTCGGTGTACGAGTCCAACTTGCACTTGGCTGGTTTTTTGCTTGTTTTATAGATAATGGCACAGAACCATTCTTGCGCGATTTAAAGTCTCACTTGGCTGGTTTTTTAATAACGGTGTCATCTATACTTCTCTTCCAGGACAGTCCTGATGATGATGAGGAAGTGAACACGTACTGCCAGCGATGTGACATCACGTTTGAGACGCGGAAGGCCTATGAGGAACATCTGTTCCACTCCGCATTACATAGCGAGACTGACAGGTAAAGAATAATGAACTTTATTGCTATGGTTATAGAGTTCAAATTATAACAGTGATTCTAATTAGTCCGCCTTCTAGATGAGAAATAAATATTAGACATGTATTGTTTATTTTGTCATAACTTTAAATGTTTACTAATATAGGCTACTAAAATGATACTTGTTCTTCAACTTTTCGACACATTTAATGAAACTTGTGTCGTCGTTGTTATTTGTTTGTGGGACAAAATAAAGGACCTCCTTGTTTAAGAGTGAATGCTAGCTGTGCCGTAACAATTTAACTATTATATTTTAAATGCTTTTTTATCTAGTATTAAATATTTAAAAATATAAATCTTTTGTAATGTGGAAATATGATGTTTTCAGTGACTACAAACAAGAACATAACAAAAAGGTACTAGGAAAGAAGGAGCAAGCGAAGGTTGGTAATATTTTTTTCCCATTTCCTAACTACTTAAAACACAAAGATTCGATATTAATGATTTATATTTTTCGTTTCCAGATTACAAAGCGTTTGAAAAAACGGTAAGTTTTTTAATCACGTGTTTAAAAATAAAAATTACCTTAAACCAAGTGATAAATTTATGTATTTTTACACAGGAGCACTACCGAAGATATATTTATGGTTGAAAAGAATATTAAAAGAAAGAAGAAATATAGAAGGGATCAGAAGAAACCTACCACATGCCATCAGGTAAGTTAATAATTATTTTCAAGTAAGTAAAGTCTCAAGAGTCGTGGTGGCCTAGTGGGTAAAGCACCAACCTCTCAAGTATGAGTGTGTGGGTTCGATTCCAGGTCAGGCAAGTACCAATGCAACNTTCAGTCCATTAAATTGATCATTATTTACTATGGACTCTATTAGAAATTTCATATTTTTTTTATGTTATACAAACTTATATTATGTACTTTCTGTACTTTATATGTATGTATGTACTTTCTAAGTATGTCTTAGACACCAATGGCTGATAAAAGGTGAAGGAAAACATCTTGAGGAAATCTGGACTATAAAGTCTGAAATCACCAACCCGCATTGAGCAAGCGTGGTGATTAACACTCAATCCTTCTCAATGTGAGAGGAGGCCTGTGCTCAGCAGTGGGACAATAAAAAGGCTATTATAAAAAAAAAAGTAAAGTCAATCATTGATATTATAGTAGCTAGTGTTAGTATGTTTGTAACATTTTACATACCATACCAATATTATAAAGCCAATGAAAAGAAAATTAACTGTCTATTATCTTGCTTTTAGGAAAGTGTTGGGGTTACTACTTTGTCGGTTCTTCTCCATGAGAACCACTTCTTGGAACCGTGCAATCAGCTTGACGTTTCGTTTATAGGCCTATCTCAATAGAAAAATCAGTTTTTAATTTCTTGGGTTACCTAAAAGATTGACTGCCACCGCGTCTTTTGTGCAGTTTGATGGGTTTGAGCGAAGAACGCAGATTTAATGAGATGTACTTTGATTTATTTTGTAACAGAATAATTTTACAAGTAACGACAGAGGCGATCATAGACAAGAGAACGACACAGATTATTAATCCACAGACAAAAACATGTGACAGAGCACAGATATTATATTGAACGTTTACGTATATAACGGCAACTGTCAACTGCGCCAGAAAATCTGACTGTAATTTTTTTTTGTCAGTGCGGCGCCCACTTCGCGACGCAGGCGGCGTGCTGGAAGCACCACGTGTCGGCGCACCCGCGCACGTCGTTCTACCCGCCCGCACAGCGATACATCTGCGAGATCTGCGGCTCCTCGCTCGCTGTCAGTATATCATCTGCCTAGCCCTTTCCCTGCATGTTGGGGTCAGCTTCCAGTGTCACTGGATGCAGCAAATATAGAGTTACCTGAGGAAAAAAATATAAGCTCGGAGAAAAGTTTAGAGATTTTTTTGCTGTAATATTACTGTTTTATTACACTGCTGATCTTATGTACACTTAACCAGGTATGATATTGAAGGGGTCTTAAAATCGGTGTAACCTGTTTTTTATTGAACATTCTAAAAATCCTGAGGTATGGTAACCTTAGATGAATACTTACCAGTGTTTTACATGAAACGACTGCCTATCTGACCTCAACCCATTACTTGATCAACTTGATACTCCTTGGTAAAACTGATTGGCAGACTTTCTAACTTCTGACTATCCATACCCGTTAATCTTTACTTATATATTAATGCAAGTCTGTCTGGTTTTAACGCCAAAAATACCAAAACCATTTTTTTTATTTAAGTACACAATCTAGGGCCTATAAACGAACATAGGTAATAAGTTAACTACTAAATGTGGAAATATTTGCTTGTTACAGCCGGGCAGTATAAAAACTCACAAGAACATGCACACGAGAGAGAAACTCCACACATGTGATACTTGCGGCAAACAGTTCTACGCCATCGTCGGACTGAGGCGACATCTACTGGTAACTATTGTAACTATACATGTTTAACTTGCCCTTTCCGGCAATTTCCTGCAGCCGGATAAAGGAGTCCGATGACCTTGCTTGATAAATAGTGTATGTAAAGGTGGAAGAATGTTTCAAATCGGATCAGATTATCTTAAGTTTAGTTCAAGAAAAATAAAAAATGTTCAACTTTTATTAGTAACTGGCTTCTGCCAGCGGTTTCACCCGTGTCCCGTGGGAACTACTCGGCGCACACGGATAAAAAGTAACCTATAACCTTCATCGATAAATGGGCTATCTAACACTGAAAGAATTTTTCAAATCGGACCGGTAGTTCCTGAGATTAGCGCGTTCAAACAAACTCTTCAGTTTTATAATATTAGTATAGATATAAATAAGATATGATCATGTCCTTTCAGACGCACACAGGAGAGAAGCCGTACGCGTGTTCGTTATGCGACAAGCGATTCACTCAGAGCAACAGTATGAAGCTACACTACCGCACCTTCCATCTGAAAGAGCCTTATCCTAAGAGGTAGGTTTAATTTTTATATTTGTAGGTAAAGGTATATTTTTCGAACTAAAATGTGCATTAACAACAAATTGTATGTCCAATCCCCACTTATTTAAGAAATTGAAGTAATTGGATCAAAGCTGATTTTGACTAAATTAATCTAGACTTGGAAGACAGTTCATAGCGAAATCATCAATGCAAAAGTTTGTATGTATGGATTCGTTAATTACTATTTCACGCTAAAAGAACGGTATATCTATATATATAAAAGAAAGTCGGGTTTGTTCAAACACTTATAACTCGAGATCTGCTGGACCGATTTTCATGGTTTTTGGTTCGTTGGATTCGTCTCCGCCCCGAATAACAGAATACGTCTTAAAAATAATAAAAAATACGAATACATAAAAAAAGAAAGATTTTACTTAAAACGTTCATTTTTTTCGTACCTGTCAAATACTGGGTTATTCTCAAACTGCCCCATTCTTTTGTTTAGCAAACTTTTGAAACGCGAACATCGGTTCCCAAATGCATCCACGGCATTTTTATTCAAAAATAAATATTACAGTAAAAAGGTACTTTAAGTTGCATATTGATCCACGGATACTTTAAATAGTAAATTATTTTAAATATTGTTATATCTCAATGTTCCTCACGTAAAAAGCAACGAAATATTAAAATATTAAAGTTTCATTTTCTTCCATAACATCTTGCTGAGGAACAGTCGGTATAAAAATGTTATGCGTCGTGACAACTGAATAAGATAGGTGGTTTATTCTTTAAAACGCATAAACGATGAAACATTTAGAACATCATAAAGGTTTCGTATTAAATATCGATGGACATTCAGCTAAGTACTAGGGAATCAGAACTGAATTGGAAGAAGATGCATAAGCGACTTACACCTTAGCGAAATAATGGCCAAAAATAAAAATAAAGGGTTAAAATTTAATCGTTATTAGTGACGACAAGTACTAGGATAGCAGAAGTCTACGGAGATGATTGCTTAAATGTTATTTAAATATAATATTTATTTTTATAAATCTTTGAAGGAAGAAAACGTGTGGAGCAATTTGAGAACTAACCCATTGTATTATTTGTATTCGGAAATACAAAATTCTTTTTCAATTTTAAGGTCGTGGGGCAAATTGGGAAACGCTTTAATTCTAATTTTAATTTAATATTTTTGTCGTGGGTGACTTTGGGAATACTTCGTGGATGAAAATGAGAATAAGCCAAATACTTACTACTGTCAGTAATGATTGACATTTGTACATGCGTTCAGAAATTAAAAAGGGTGAATAAACTATTTGTCTGTATGTTTATTTTTCAATTCAATTATTCAAATATTTGTAAAATCATTTACAAAATGTTGGTCGCACCAATAATTTAAAGTACCAGAGCCTGCATGAAATTTCCTAGTACAAACCAATCACGGGATTCGATGCAAGAACCCGCATACTCACGGGAATCCCAATTGCAACTGCTCACCATGTACCAACAGGACCGACATGATCACGGGATCTCGATACAAACTGCTTACGAATTATTACAGAACCGCAATCAATCCTGGCGATCTCCGATGCAACTGCTCACCATGTACCAGGATCCGATATCACGGGCATCCCGGATGCAAACTAGCTCAACCAATGTATCAGATCGCATAGCTTATATAATTTTAAATCCTCCCGACGCAACTGCTAACCAAGTACCAGGACATCATAATTTATAACTCAAGAACGGCCGAACAGATTCGGCTAAAAATTGGTAGAGAGGTAGCTAAGAACTGGGAGAAGGACATAGGACATGTCGATGTAACTGCTCACCATGCTTCGTAACTTAAACCAACCGGAACTGTGCAATGTGCACGTTTGGTGGCAAGTAAACTGATGAACAATTTGATTTACGCCACAATACTCAAAGGAAAATTCAAAGTCCCCCCTTTGAATTTTCCTTTGAGTATTATGAAGTTCTCATTCCGATGGTCTAAACCGACATGCCATTTGAGTTAAATCAGCTTGAATTTCCAATCCGTCTTGCATTCGCCATCACTGTAAATAAGTCACAGGACCAATCGTTGAAAGTTTGTGTCCATGTTTTTCAGATGGCCTATAATTTAAAGTGGTATGTTCACGGGTCGGAAGACCTTCCGTGTTATTTGTTTTCACATCTAATAAACAAAAATGTAGTCTATCACAAGGTGCTACAATAAATGGCAAATAAAGAATCATTGAATAATTATAATATTTTTTTAAATGTGATCATGTGATATTGCCATATTGCCTTTAAGGCGGTACAAAGTTCGCCGGGTCAGCTAGTATTTTTATAAAACTTTGAAAGCACTATTTTAAAAATAATGTTACATTCTCAGAAACCGCAGAAAAAACAAGGACGAACCCAAAACAGCTGATGCTGAGGATACCAACAGCGATGAGGATACGGACAGCAGTTTGGCCGACATCGAGCCCGAGTTACCTGAACACGAGCCGGGAGTCAAACCCGTGGCCAACGCGGTGCCCGACAAGCCGTCTGACGAGAACATGCATTATTTGACGCTCACTTAATTTTGTTAAATGTAGGCAGAGTTTTTAGTAGTTGCGTATTTGGAACTTCTAGTCAAATGTATAAAATTGTAGTTTAAAAATGAGAATATTTAAAATACTGATCCGTAAATAAAAATCTGAATTGAAAACCTCCTCTTTTTTGGGAAGTCTATTAAAAATATAGTTGTCAGTGCTGTCACTCTACTACTAAAATATAGTAATAAAAAGATTATTGTGACTATATTTGTAGAGACGTGGTAATAAATATAATTCTATCTTTTCCTATCACTTCGCTATCGCTACCTTTTAAAATTATTGTGAAACCTGACATATTTGTATAAAACTTGCCATATTTTTTATTACGTCTTTTATACGCGATAACTCTGCCTACTTTTAAATAATGTTTTGTAGACTCAAATATTCCACATTACCAGTCAAGCCAGTGTCATTACGTTTGTGTGTCGTAGAGAATGTGTCGTTTATTTTATCGTCATTAATCTATTGATGTGACTATTACATTTTAAGAACCTATTTTGTGTTTTATTTTTTTATACCTTATTTCGATGTTGCAAATATTTACACAGCATTCTGAGACAATGCTCTCAAAGTAATATTATAAAACAGCATAAATACTGAATGGATTTTGATGAAATTGGCACTAACAACAACACTACAAATTCGAAAGTAACTCTGTCTGTCTGTTCGACTTTCAGGTCAAAACTACTAAATCAATTTAAAAGTACTTTGGTATACATAAATATAGTTTAGAGCCTGAGAAAGGACATTAGTTACTTTTTATCTGGTTGCGCGGAGTAGTTCCCACGGGACGCGAGTGAAATCGCGGGAAAACGGCTAGTTACTAAATAAAACACATGAAAATAAATTTTAAAATTATATGTACTATCGATAACTTAGATTAGATCACATAAGCACAGTTTTACAATATATACAGTCGCGTAAGAAACGTTATACATATTATAAACATCATATTGAATACATCGAGAGTAGTATTAATGTCTTTCTTATTGTGCATTAAAAATCGAGTTTTTAAGTAAGCAATAGAATTTCTCGTGATTGATACACCCGTGCATCGGAGAGCACGTTAATATCGGTCCTGCGTCTGATCTCTCACCGGTCGTGACTGATTGCCGTCCCATCGGGTTATGAGAGTGAGGGAATAGGGAGTGCACCTGTGTCACAGCAAATGTGCCTGCACTATAATATGTCCTGCGCAGCTGGCTGATCTCCTTGTATGAGAACAGCCGCCGTGACCGACAATCTGCTAGGACGCCATCACAATTCCTCCGTTCGAAATACTACTAAGTGGGCGTAGACAAGATGTTTGAATAAGGAAATTCTATTGGTTATATAAAAACTTAGCCTCTCCGTTCCGCTTTGGTGGAGTCTGGCTTATATAGCTATATTAAGCTCCAGTTTCACAGGTTACAGATAAAATTCTAGATAACTATATAAAAGTTAGTGCTGAAGAAATATTTTTAATTAAGTATGTAAATTTTTCTATGAGAAGAGCTCGTGGCTAAGTCAAAGCCGCGCGGATCGATCGATAACAAGGTTAAGCAACGCTTGGCGCAATCGGTTCGTGGATTGGTGACCATGTCATGACGAGTTCTTCCGTGTGTCGGAAGGCACGATAAACTGGTGGGTCCCAGCTGTTATTTGAACATCTTTGGCAGTCGTTACGGGTAGTCAGAAGCCAGAAAGACATAACCAGTCTTACCAATGGGTATCGGGTTGTCCGGGTTGTGGAGGTCAGACAGGCAGTCGCTCTTTATCGCCTCTTATCTCACTCGCTGCAGGTTTAATCACCTAACAAGCCCTAGTGTCAGAGTTTTCTCAAATCCGCCTGACGGCCTCTGACGTGGA
>NWSH02000150.1:6986539-7004492 GCA_002382865.2 Heliothis virescens
AAAATTTTTCGGCAGTTTTTTGTTTTTCATACAAGATATATGAACAACAAAGTTATAATTGCGGTTTCACACGTTTATTGTATGTCCGTCTATCTCCAGGCTGTATCTCATAAACCGTGATAGTTTGTATTTTGGCTAGTTGTAGGTAATAGATACGTTCATTTTTTATAGATAATGATACGGAACCCTTCGTGCGGGAGTGCAACTCGCACTTGGCCGATTTTTATTCAATACACAACGATAGTCAATTCTTATCTTTATATTTATATGTTATTTATTACATTCATTATTGTTGTTGACAACATGGGCAATATTGCCGGCAATATTGCCGGTAAAATACCGGCAGTATTGCTGGCATTATTGGCAATTTTACCCAAAACAATATTTTATTGGATGTAATGTAGATTATAACGTATAAATGCTAATTTTAAGTATTGTACATAGTTTTTGAAGTTAATTTGACTTATAATTAAGCAATATTCCCAAATATTTCCACTCCCGGCAATATTGCCGGCAATATTGCTACCAATATTCCCACTTTGGGCAATATTGCCGGCAACGGCACATCTCTAGATGGGACGGCAATCCGACACGACCGGAGAGAGATTAGGCGCAGGACCGACATTAACGCGCTCTCCGATGCACGATTACTTAGAAGTACTTAAAATAGGTCAGATGACACTTCTTGCACAGAAAAAAATCCTGGGATGGGTCAAAATAAAAAAAAAAATACATGTATTATTGTGTGTAACCATTTCTGTCTGTCATATTGCAAAAGGTACCTCACTAGATGCAAGAATTCTCATTCTTCGAAGACCAAGTTATTTAAGCAAAATGTAACTAACACAGACGATTTTACGTAAATTCATTTAACTAATTGTCTTACCGTTTGTGACATAATGTTTCATCATTTTGGTAATTGGTAACTGGTTTTGGCAAAAGGCTACCTCGTTGGTCTAGACGTCGCATAGCCGACTGAGGTGCACGAGATCTCGGGTTCGATTACCAGGTCGTGCGGATATTAATTTTTGGGTTTTAGAAACTTTCACAAAAGCATCCCCGAGTCTGGAAATTGGTGATTGATACACCCATGCATCGGAGAGCACGTTAATGTCGGTCCTGCGCCTGAGCTCTCTCCGGTCGTGTCGGATTGCCGTCCCATCGGGTTATGAGAGTGAGGGAATAGGGAGTGCACCTGTGTCACAGCAAATGCTTGTCTACTATGTTGGTCATCCTATATGAGAAGAGCCATCATAGCCGACAATCGGCCTTGGGCGCCATTATTATCGATTAGTAATTTCCCAAAATGCAGCGTCTCACAAACTAAAACACGCTTATAAAATCATTTGAGCCCAATTTGATGACCTCAATATGTTGACAAAGTTAAATAAAAAAATGTACATAATAAAATACGGGAAGACTAGATGGCCCAATTATAAGCCATTGGATAGCGGTACATAAACCGCTATCCAGATAAATTTTGTAAACTATTTTTATACATTTATTTAGTTTAATTCCTTTATAAAAATACCAACATTATGTATATGATTCATAGATTATGGTTTGCAATAAATTATTATTATATTATTAAAGTCGTATTAAAAAGTCGTGTCGGCTTAGTGGGTAAAGCACCAACCTCTCAAGTATGAGTGTGTGGGTTCGATTCCAGGTCAGGCAAGTACCAATGCAACTTTTAAGTTTGTATGTACTTTCTAAGTATGTCTTAGACACCAATGGCTGATAAAAGGTGAAGGAAAACATCTTGAGGAAACCTGGACTATAAAGTCTGAAATCACCAACCCGCATTGAGCAAGCGTGGTGATTAACGCTCAATCCTTCTCGATATGAGAGGAGGCCTGTGCCCAGCAGTGGGACGATAGAGTAACATAGGTAACACTTGTGTGCTTACCAGTACAAACGCATCAGTCATGCGGTGACCGAATCATTAGACAGTTTTGTCATCGCACAATAATTGATAAACTTTAAGAGAATATGACTGACTGTTTGTCAACCGCGGTTAACTGTGCTTACCACTTGGTTTACAACATTTAAAATAACTGCTGTATTTAACTATGGTTTAAGTGATTAACGGGCGGGAGCGAAGACCGATTTATGGCGTTTCGGATATACATAATTTGTTTTCGGTTTTTTTTTCAGGGAAGGTTATTCTTTTTCAGATTTAAGGCCCATTTACACATTGCGATTTCATTGCCCGTTGCTTGCTATTTTATTGCAGCAAGATGCTAAAAATATGGTATATGGTAAATGGTCGCCTGTCAAATATTCCTGCAATAAAATGGCAAGTAACGGGCAATGAAATCGCAATGTGTAAATGGGCCTTTACTAACGCAGAAAGGCTATGTTTTTAGACTTTGAAGGTGTATCTGCCCGACATGGGAACAGACTTTGGAAATGCAGACGAATAAATTTATAAAAAATTGGTTCTCAGTAAGCTTGTATTTCTTTTTTTTTATAAGAAAGGGTGATAAAATTACTTATTACTTACCATTGCCATTTTTAATAAGATAGATAGTCCTATAGTTAATTTAGTCTAGATTTTTTTTAAGATTTTATAATACTTTCAACCTTAAATGAGTATGTATTTCACAGTTTGAGTCTTGAAGAGAAGAATAGTTTAAATATAAAGCCGTTTGGTAGAGTTGAATTAAAGTGAAGTAAACTATAATTGGTCAAACCTAGAAACCGTTTTATTTTTATATTGCAGAAGTTCGTAGGTCAAGACACAAGATTGTTTATTTATTGCGGAATTCAATATTCTATCTATCTCTAGATTTGGTTACCAGAGATAGGAATTTGACATTACTTGTATGGGGTTCATGTCAAAATTCTATCTTTCATAAGCAAATCTAGAGATAGATAGGTTGTTGGGAACGGCCGTTAATCGCAAATGAATTAAAAGTTCTGTGTGATAAATTCAGGCTGTAAGATTCATCAATCTAACCGAATGCAGCTACAATACCGGTATTTTACATGGAGCGACTACTTATACAATGATTTCTTCAACCCAGTTACCCGGGCATCCCGATACCCTTACTGCGAAATTCAATATCGAATCTATCCATCGATCTGGTTACTAGAGGTAGAAAGACATTAACTTGTAATGTGCTAGCAGGCCAATCAACAGATAGGTAGCTAGCTTATTGGGAACGGCCATAACGAGCGCCAAAGATGTTCAAATGACAGCCGGGACCCACCAATGTTACGTGTCTTCCTAAGCACTGAGGAACTCGTTACTACATAGAGGGTCACCCATCCAGAGAAGGACGCATCAATCGTTGCTTAACCTTATGACCAGTAGACCCTTGCGGCTGTTACTGAGTCGAGCTCTATAATTATCAACCAGTCTTTACCATGAAACAGAATGAAATCCGCGTCTCAATTACATATGAGATAAAAGCAATTAATTGCCTTCCGTCGAAGTCCATTCGAAATGTCAGTTGTTAACAATGAATGAAGCTGCTACAGACAAACTTACAGCGCAATCGTTATGTCATGGTTCAACTGCAAAAATAGTTTGAACATCCTACTTAATATTATAGATGCTAAAGTTTGTGGGAATGTATGTACGGATGTTTGGTACTCTTTCACGCAAAAACTACTGCCATACGTTTCTAACTGACACAGCATAGATGACAACAACGACGACACAACAAATGACAAGCTTTTCGGTTTGAAGGATGAAATCGAAGGCGAAGTCGTCGTTGTCGTCGAAGGCGAGGATGATTTTTCATACATTTGGAACCATATTTTAGTTCTATGTCGCGCTGTCAACATCGTTGAAGCGCTGCGATCGCGCACTTATGGATGTTGCAACGAAGATTTCTTGGTTGTAAAGATGTTTTGCGTTAGAGACGGATTTTGTTGAAAGTTGCCGGTAATATAGCTTGTATCTCAGAATAACATATAGGCTACTTTTATACGGGTACGAGAAGTAGTTCCCTAGGGAAGCGGGTGAAACCGCTGGCAGAAGTTAGTAATAGAATACATTTGCAAAAAAACTGTGGTAAAAAAAGTAAAAAAATATATCTAATATTCCAAAATCAAGTCAAGTGCGAGTCGTACTCGCTTACGAAGGGTTCTATACAATTTTCTGTAAAACGTGCAAAAAAATAACGTTTGTTGTACGGGAGTTTGTCCCTAAAATATTTATTTTATTCTAGTTTTTTTTTCAGTTTATTTGTTGTTATAGTAGCAATATTAATAAACATTTCAACTAACTATCATGGTTCATGAGATACAGCCTGGTCACAGGAGGAAGGACAGAAATAAGGTACCATTTTACCCTTTTAGGAACGGAACCCCAAAAATTTGGATAATTGAGTAAGTTCCTACGTTGTTTAGGAAAGTTTTTTGAAAAAACAAGATAACATCTAAATCATTAAAGCCGTTACAGAGATACGCGAAATAAATTTTCATACATTCTAAATGGCTCGTTTAAAATATGCGTACATTATAAAACCATAGTTTAAATACTACAAAGTTTTTAAAAAATGAAAATTTAAATAATTTAAGTATGCAAAAACCTTTACGTGAAAATGAAAGTGCTTAGGCGCTGGGCGTTCTAAACACCTATCTATGCTAATAATACATGCTAATGTTATAAAGAAGAATTATTTTCTTTGTATGTGTGTACAGGCTTCGAAATTACTGAACCGATTTGAAAAAATCTTTCACTGTTGGGAAGCTAGCGTATCAATGAGTAACATCCTACTAATCATATAAATGCAAACGATTGAGAGGATGTAAGTATATATGTATGTTTGTTACTCTTTCAACCAAAAACTAATGGACTGCCTTTGATGAAAACCTGTCAGTCTTTAACGTGGAATTATAACAACAACTGCGAAAGTCTCTAAAACCTCAAAGTGATTTTAACTTGACCTCAGCAGAGCAGGCACCACGATCAACGGGAAGGGAGTTAAGAGTTGATTACTTTTTATCCGTGAAGACTCAGAAAGTTAGTACGTGTACGTACACTTGTACAGACGTCAGTAGACCGAAGCTGTAAAATTTAAGCAATCGAACGTTAACCTTCCAGTATTGTGATAAGGTTGAAAATCTATTGAAGAAATGTGACAGATTGTGGTAGGTTGTTCTGTGGTCGTCTGTACATATTATGCATGTTTGCTTATTAAGTTTAGTGTAATATTATGCATCCGTAGTTTAGCAGTTTCTGTCCACTTTAGTTATTAAGTTATGTAAGTGCGTACAATGCCTAATATTCATTACTTGGACCTACTGTGTAGGATTGTTGCTAATTTTGTTGCGTGGTCATCTTATGGTAGGTGGAACAAAGAATGTGCTTAGCTGCCCACACTCTGTAATATGTTTTGATGTTTAAAACATCTATTGGCGTGCCTTGGAAATATTGCGAACTAGCGTTAGTCAGTGGTTTCATCCGTATCCCATGGGAACTACATTGTGCACCCGGATAAAAAGTACCTAGTCTAAAATAAGCATTCTTTGACAATAATAATAATAGCGTCCTAGCCGATTGTCGGCCACGGCGGGTGTACTCATATAAGAAGATCAGCCAGCTGCGCAGGACATATTATAGTGCACAAGCATTTGCGCAGACACAGGTGCACTCCCGGAACCCGATGGGACGGCAATCCGNTATAATGGCGTCCTAGCCGATTATCGGCCACGGCGGGTGTACTCATATAAGAAGATCAGCCAGCTGCGCAGGACATATTATAGTGCACAAGCATTTGCGCAGACACAGGTGCACTCCCATAACCCGATGGGACGGCAATCCGACACGACCGGAGAGAGATTAGGCGCAGGATTGACATTGACGTGCTCTCCGATGCACGTGTGAATCGATCATATCAAAAAATCAAAGAAAAAAATAAAATTAATATAAAATCTACTTAAGAACCATATTTAAAGAGAATATTAACATCTCTATAAGCAAGCCACATTTTTTCTAGCTTACAAATCATTGCACTCTGAATAAAATACTAACCACAATAAAACTTACATAACAGCCATTCATCTACATAATCCTAATAAGCAAACACAGTAATAACAAGCGAAAAAGTTAATATTTCGTTAACTTAGCCTCATTTACACAGTCGCATCTGAGTTGCGTAACAATCTTGTGTTCGCGTATTCATTGACATAATGACATTGCAGGGAGATGTCTATGACTTTGCAAATATGTCTTAAAAAGCTACAAAATGACTGTTTTTAAACTTTCGCGATTTGTACAGACGACAGCACGTCAAGTTACCACAATCTGTCAAATTTCTGCACTCGATTTTCAACCTTATCACAATGTACCTCCATTGTTAACGGTTGATTGGTAAAATTTGACAGATTCGTATACGTTGACCTGCTGTTGTCTGTACACATATTTTAGACAACAACCGGGTCTTACTCGCGATCAAACTAAAGATTTACGATACCTCTTTTCTCCCGACGTTTCGGCCAAATTGCACCGACCGTGGTCACGGGAAGGTATGGTAAACCTTTTATAGTTTGATCGCGAGTGAGACCCGGTTGTTGTCTAAAATATGTCTACAAAATGACATTCTAAAAAGTATTTTTTAGTAATGTATTATCAACTTTTTCTTTAACTACTTAGCTTCCACGTGCGGTTTTCGCTTGAGTACCAAAGCGGCCCAATAGTTCCAGAGATTTGCGCGTATAAACATTTAAAACAAACTCGTCAGCTTTACAAAATTGTTTGTTTGTATGTATGTTTTTTTTGTAACGAATAGGCTCCGGATCTACTGAACTGATTTGCATAATTCTTTCACTGTTAGGAGGCTACTTTCTTTGTTCTGAACATGGACTATGTTTTATCCGGGTACGGGAAGAAGTTTCCCTGGGACGGATGAAACCGCGTAAAACAGCTAGTATAGCTACATATAGGTTGTATTGACATTAGATTTGTTCTGCTCTGCACTTCCTCTAAAGTTTTATACATATAGAACGACTGTGTAACCCCCTCAAGTAGTGACATTTGATAAACTAATTGTTGAATTTGACTTCTGACTACTCTTACTTCGTAAAGTACTCATTACACCCACACAAATGTGAATGTGTGGGAAATCACTGACCGAATTCTCCAGAATTCAGGCTATCTTCACACAAAATTTCATCTCAATCCATTCAGCCATTTAACCGTGAAAGCGTAACAAACTCACATTCATATTCATAATGGTAAAGTTAGGATAATATAATCATACGCAGATTACATAATAGAGTAATGCTCTATACGCACACTGACCTTTCTCAATATTGTGGTTTAGAGCCTTTAAACAGCCGGAATCGCCGTTAGAATAAATTCTCATTACGAAAAATTTCTCCCAATTTGACAGCTCACTTATGCATTTAACGATCGCGCACGCACTCGTTTAAATAGAATTCTATTAGTCCTTCTTTTAGATTGACAAAAAATATTACTCACGTATTTATGTATACGTTTAAAGAATACTAAGATGATTTAATAAGATAATTAGGTAAAGGTTGGGGGTCGGAGCTTGTGACGTCTCGTACATATACGTAAAATTTGTATCTAGGAGTGACGTAACACAAAATTTTAACGTATTGTTTCTTTGATGTAATTTAAGAGAGAAAGAAAAAAACCGGCCAAGTGCGAGTCGGACTCGCGCACGAAGGGTTCCGTAACATTTTCTATGAAAACTGAACGCATCTATTACCTACAACTAGCCAAAATATCTTTTGCTGTGCCCGACAGGGTCCACTATTGTTACTTACCAAATAAATGTTTACCACCTAAGCTTACATTGTGGAATGCAATAAAGAATTGAGAATTGAGAATTGAGAAAATACAAACATTTTTCAGCAACAAAAAATAACTTTGTTTTTCATACAAATATATGGATAACAAAGTTATAAGTTGCGGTTTCCAAAATATTGCTATATCTCAAAGACTGCTGTCTGTACCACGTTCAAAATAATTTTCCTCGAAAGTTTATGTAGAGTTCTACTTTTGGGATTTTTTTTATATTTTCTAAACTTGCGGTTCAAAAGTTAGAGGGGGGGGGGACGCCTATTTTTCGGCTTTTGGAGCAATTATTTCCGAAAGTATTAACATAATCAAAAAATGATTTCAGTAAACCCCTATTCATTTTAAAATACCTATCCAACGATATATCACACGTTAGGGTTGAAATGAAAAAAAAAATCACGCCCCACTTTACGTTTAGGGGAGGCACCCTAATAAAACATTTTTTTCCACTTTTTATTTTTGCACTTTGTCGGCGTGGTTGATTTACATATTGGTACCAAATTTCAGCTTTCTAGCGCTAACAGTCTCTGAGATTATCCGCGGACGGACAGACGGACGGACAGACAGACATGGCGAAACTATAAGGGTTCCTAGTTCACTACGGAACCCTAAAAATACGTGTCTATTACTTTAGGGTTGTCTAGAAAATGGACTAATTACTTTTTTATCCACATGCTTTTTTTAAACACAAGCAAGCGCAGACATGCACGTACGAAAATGACTGGCTCTCTCGTTTGGAAGAAGGCAAGGCACATACATGCCATATCCAGTTGGTTCAATTCTCTAAGTTCAAAGATGATTTCACATTTGTAACATATTATCGAACTATAGGTTCGCACCGTGACTGTGTCCAAACGCGTACAAAGCAACAAACGTAAAGATTTATTTACCATGAAATGATACGACCTAATTATGTAAAGAAATCTATTCTTTAGTTCAGTCAGGTTTTAAAAAAGTAGGTTTAGAATCTGTAACAGGATAGACTGATAGAGGTTATTCGTGGATTTCAATAACTTAGCTATCCGTTGCATCAGATATCTATCTGAATCAAAAACAAATAACAGCCATTCCCAATATTCTATCTATCTCTGGATTTGCTTCCTAGAGATAGAATTTTGACATTAGCCGCTAAAACCTATCTTTAGTAAGCAAATCTAGAGATAGATAGATTATTGAATTCTGCAGTTAATAGATACTTAGATAAAATCTGTCTGGTTGCTTTGAGATGGAATTTTGACATTAGTCTTTCACAAGTTATGACAATTTTTTGCCTCTTATAGGCAGTTCAACAGACAGATCGATAAACAAACAAAAAAAATATCGATATATTTTTATCGACAAATATATTTTTTGTAACTGTATTTTAGTTAATGACTAACTAAATATTGTGTTTTATGTGTAAAATTTGTGAATTAAATCGAGAAAAAAAAGTTTTTAAAAAGAGTAATCTAAAGGCCAGTTTCACAGGTTCCACTTAGAGTTCTAGATAGTTATCTGACAGATAGTGCCGTAGAAGTATTTTTAATTTTGATTACTTTTCTGGAACCTACCTGGAACTTATGAAACTGGCCAATCATCAATCTTACAAAAAAACGCATAAACAACGAAAAAAAACCATTCTCACTCCACTAGCATTGCAAAGCAGGTTTTATATCCCGCAATCGGATTCACACGTCTCCACGATTTAGGAGCACACTAAATAAACGTCAGTACATCACTGCGAAATCTTTTAGACGCTAATTTTAAAGACATTTCAATAGAAACAGCCTTCGCTCCTCTTATTGTATTACTTTACGCAAGAAATACTCGGTGCGAACATAATACGTCTAATTGTCGAATCTTCATTAATTTGGGAAGCGATATCCCCGGAATGATGGATCAGATAGACTAGTTTATTTCAAGCTTGCGTTTCTAGGAAATGTTTAAAAAGAAGGGGTCTAGATAGAATGGTAGGAACGGCCATTTTAAGTTGACCTGTTGTCGTGATGTGAAAGTTTGTCTGGTGGGGTCATAGTAGAATGGTATGCGAGTATGGGAGAGCGTTATAAGCGTGGTCTATGGTTCGCACGCGTGCATTTGCCTCCATTGAGTGGAAGACTCTAATCGCATTCTATTTTTGAATTTTTGCCGCGTTTTTTCAAATACATTTGGAACGTGAGTTTTTCGTCGATATATCGGAAAGTGTAGTGATGTGATTTTTTTTATCTGAATTAATAGTTTTTTTTATTTATTTTTTTATAGTTGGTTCCTTTGGTGTTTTTATATTTTAAAGAAGATACACTTGGAAAGGTAAGTGTTTTTTTACGCAAATTATTTATTTTTTCGTGCGCATAAATGCTAAGTTAAATGAAAAAATATGAAATGTTATTATTAAGTAAATTAAACACAAGTTTATCCTATAAATCCATAGCTAAAGTTAACATTTAAGAAATCTATACTTAGCGTGACGCATGTGTAGAACTTTTTTTAAAGCTTACAAATCCAATTGTTCCGTGGTTACCAACCGCGTAACGTGTAAACACTGTTTACACATTGTTACAAAACTCGTAGAAAACACGTATTAAAACCAAAACAATACTTGAAAGTGTCAAAAAGATAAATTGTTGAAACAATAAAATTATAGCGAGAGCTTCCGCGCGTCAGTGCTATCTTTGTCCTAAATAAATAATTTATTATACACTTTCAAATTATAAGAAAGAATATTAGTGCATCAATTATATTATAAAATAGATGAGCTTTTGATCACGCAGAATTTCTTAGATAAGTTCTTAATTTGCATAAAAGTCTCCACTGCCATTTGATACCTACTAATGCTATTTTCTGAGAAATATATTAAGTAATCATTTAAAATATTATGTGCATCTAAATACATTATATTTTAAGGAGAATTATCTTAAACCAAGATGTCCTATTCAGCTCAAAATTACAAAAGTAATACTTAATTCATTTCAACATTATTCTATAGATAATTTGGTTATATTAATTGAATATGTGTGTGACTGTGCTGTTGGTGTGCTTATTGTAAAATAAAAAAAAATAACACATCTTCCCAACCCTTTCACAAAATCATCATCTAAATATCACAAAAAAAAACAGAATAATTGACTTAAACCAAGATCCTACTAAATACTCAATAAAAATTGGCAAAAAAAATGATTTAATTTCAACATCGACAAAATTTTATCGATAACATTTTTTTTTACCTTCCCATCCCTTTCACAAAATCTCCACCCATAGAGCGTTAAAGAAATCAACAACATACTACATTGCTTGCGTAAATCGTAACATATTCATAGCGAGTTCTTAGTAAACAATTAACGGAATCCGATCGCGATTGCATTACAACCATGAGAGTTACAGATTATAATCGAACACTGCATTTAATTAAATTCAATGGGGTTTCGTAGTACTGTGTTGGTTTTCGCGCCTATTGCAATATTTATGACATTCCTAGAAAAAAACCTTTTGTGAGTAAAAAAACTTAAAAAAGAAATTACTTCTTCTTAGTATGTAGGTAAATTCGATGCGGTAGAATTAAAAGTAGAATAATTAGCGTCTTTAGCAGTGTATAAGTACTTGTTTTAAAAAAATATGGGTATTCCTAGTTTTTTTTTTGTGATGAACATAATATTTATGTCGTAAGCTAAGCACATGTAGAGATAATTGATATTATTTTTTTAATCAATAGACTTAACAGTACTTATTTAAAATATATATTTAAGTAACGAAAACTGAGTACAAAACCTTTTTTAAGTTCGTACTTACACATTCCGAGGCTTTTGTACTTATTATAAGTAATTAGTCTTCTCACTCTCTTTCTCTCTACAAATTAACTTAGGTGATTTAAAAAAAAAAAAATGTGCTAAAACGAGGAAAAACCTTACACGAAATTATCACCCATCACAATTATGTTAAAATCTATCCCTACAAAATAAGCGTAAACAAATGACATACCGCACCAAAAACTGTCAAGCAATTTCCTAGATTGCGAATATCAATCACCATTACCAAATAGGCTGGTAGTTGGTACCAACATCATTATTACCAACTTGACCGAAATTATGAAAATAATGTCTTCTGAACACAAGTGTACCATCGATCTTAAGTTGTCAACTCTTGCGCAACTTATGTCAAAGCAAACGATGACTTATTACAGGCGTTTAAAGTTGAAATTACGTTACAAGTGCCTTGGTTGTTAGGTCAGTGAATGGTTCGCAAATGAAGGTAAATTGAGATATAATTGTGGGCTTTATTTTAACGGTTTTTAGATTTTTTTTATCGAAGGATCTATTAAGTAAGTTTTGTATTCTCTATCATCGCCAAAAACTGTACCTACAACATACTATTATGACCGTCGCAATAAAGATTAAAGTATTTGATTATATTAGACTATCTGTTTTTCTTGGAGGGAACTTCTTTCCACATCTGGATAAAATATAGCCTATGTTACTCGGGGATAATGTAGCTTTTCGCTGAATTTTTCAAGCCCGTTTAGCAGTTTCGGAGCCTGTGTTGATGTTTTCTCTTTATTATAGACTAGCTTCTGCCCGCGACTTCGTACGCGGAACATGTCGCTTATGCCAGCGATAACGGTTCGTCAAAATGAAAGATCTTAAACGTCTGATGTCGAATTCTAAGAGCCCGGGGAAACGACGGGTTGCGCGAGACGATTCGAGATGTTTCAGACTTATCATACCATACCATTGCATTGCGTAGACTGCCTTTTTAGAATGTATGGACAACGCCATCTATCGGTAAAAGTGAAAGCTACATAAAGCTGTCCAAACAGCGACACCGTCACACAACGAAGGGCAGAAACAGCTTTAATTTTCATCGATTTAGCTTACAAACTGACGGAGTTTCATAGACACTTACCCCCTCTTTTTCACCCCCGTTAAGGCAGAATTTCCAAAAATAATTATTGCATCATTCTTAATTTCTAACCAAATAGCCAAATATTAATTTTAATCGAATTAGCTTCAAAACTGACGGAGTTTCATACAAATTTACCCCCTCCTTTTTACCCCCTTAAAGAGCGAATTTCCAAAAAAAATATAGCCTATATGTTGTTCTGATATATAAGCTATATGCCTGCCAAGTTTCATCTAAATCCGTCCAGTGGATCCTAAGATTAGCGTGTGCAAACAGACAAACAAACAAACATTTAAACATACAAACAGACAAAATTTTTTTTTCGAATTCTTACTCCTCTTTCAATTTCTAATAACCCTACATATTTTGTTTTGTAAAAATATTAAATGTACAGACACGATTTTTTTACTGTTTTATTATATGTATATAGATATAGATATATAGATATAGATATAGAAGTGTAGATTTTATTAGTACATATTGATTTTTTTTTAGTTTTGAAGTTAAAATATATGAACAAAACACAGTGCGCAAGCGCGTAGCTTCCAATGGCTGACTTCAGAGTGGCAAAGATAAATGAGAACTGTACCTAATGCACAATCACGTATTCTTTGGGAATAAGTTTTAAGCATCTATGGAATGTTGCAACACTATGCCACTATAACTGCTATGCCATTGAAGGTTTCACCATAAGATTATTATGGTTTGGGAATCATTTACATAATTTTATAGCAATTATACCATTGACATTTCATAATAGTATCAGACTTTATTTAAAAAAAACCTTGATGGCCAGTTTCACAGGTTCCATAGAGATGTTTGTAATTTTGATTACCTACCTTTCTATGACATGAAGATCTCGTGGCTAAGTCAAAGCCGCGCGGATCGACCGATCATAAAGTTAAGCAATGCTTGGCGCGGTCTGCCGTGGATGGGTGACCATCTTGTCATAACGAGTTCTTCCGTGTTTCGGGAAGCACGATAAAACTGGTGGGTCCCGGCTGCAAATTGAGCATTTTGGCAGTCGTTACGGGTAGTCAGAAGCCAGAAAGCCTGACAACCAGTCTTACCAAGGGGTGCCAGGTTGCCCGGTATAAACTGGGTGTCAGACAGGCAGTCGCTCCATGTAAAACACTGGTTCTCAGCTGCATGCGGTTAGACTGGAAGCCGACCCCAAAATAATTGGGAAAAGGCTGGGCAGATTACCTTTCTATGACATGATCTAAAAGTCAAAAGTCAAAAATTTTTATTTCAAGTAGACCTATTACAGGTTCTTATGAAAAGTCAAGCTAGTTGCACGGTTCCAAGGAATCTGTCAGATATGCCAATCTGTCAGATAACTATCTAGAACTTTATATGTAACCTGTAAAACTGGCCGTGAATATTCCATTATATTTTGACGTCTCTATTTTTCCTAAAATAACCAAAAAATCTTTTTAAATAATTATTAGGCACGCCCTTGCAGAAAAATATGTTAAATATAATACAAGGTCTAAAAGTGGCTTTTTGAGGTCATTCCATTATTCTTCTGCTAAAAATAAAAACAAATATTATTTAACCGTTGAAAACCACAGATTATGAAACCGATTAATATTCGATAATCGAATGATCAATCATTCGTAAACGATCATCGATTTAACGCTGGTCTATTCTATAGAATTTGATAGCTAACATTTAAAATGTTGAAACTAAAGGATGATTTAACGATTAAGAAGAAGATTTTAAAATATTATAAAATTATTAGCTTCTATCAGTGGCTTCGCTCGCGTAAACCTTGAAATTCCGCTCTTTCCCGTACCCATGGGAATTTCTGGAAATCCTTTCTTATCTCGCGTGAAAATCTTAAGATGAACTTCTGGGCAAAATTTAAAATTTTTAGGTTCACGGGTTTGGGCCCTGCATTGTTGAGTCCATGAACTATGCAAAGTTTTCGTCATCACCAGCCTTTTTATCATCCTATTGCTGGGCACAGGCCTCCTCTCACGCAAAGAAGGATTGAGCGTTAATCATCTCGCTTGCTCAATGCGGGTTGGTGATTTCAGACTTTATAGTCCAGGTTTCCTCAAGATGTTTTCCTTCACATTTTTTTAGTAATTGGCGTCATAGTTATAGCTAATTAAAAGTTTTCTCATTAAATAACTTCAAAGCGAGCTTTTAAAAAAGCTATAAAAATGCGTATTACGAACTGAAAACTTTATTTTAGGATTTCCTTCTTCTTTTTATCTCACTCGCTGCAGGTTTAATCACCTAACAAGCCCTAGTGTCAGAGTTTTCTCGAATCGGCCTCTGACGTGGAATTTATAATAACCTAATCATTTTAGTTTAAATTAAAAATAGTTACTATAACCAATGAACCTATAAACGTTTTCAATTATGAAAATAGCTCTTCAAATAGTAAAAGAAAAAAAAACACACTGAACATAGATAGTTTCAGAAATCAAACGTTCAACTTTAAACTAAGTTTAAGTTGAACAACGATTAATTAGATTGGTAAAACAGTCCGTCTTCACACGGTTTAATAATGATTTTAATGTCGCATTGTTTTATGAGAATCGGAGAATGGGATTCGTAATAATATTTTCACCTACTTCCACTGTAACATACATTAGATATATGTGGGTATAACACGTAAGAGTGACGACATAGGGCAATTCAAAATTCTTGTTTACTTAATACTAGCTTCCGCCAGCGGTTGCATATACGCCCCGTGGGTACTACTCCGCGCACCAGGATAAAAAGTAACCCATATTTTCCTCGATAAATGGGCTATCGAACACTGAAAGAATTCCTCAAATCGGATCAATAGTTCCTGAGTATCAAACAAACAAACTCAAGGTTTATATTATTAGCGTAGATTTAATTTTTAACCGACTTCCCAAAAAGGAAGGCTACGTTTTAATTTTATCTTAGTCGTTAAATGTACCCGAATAAATAGGTATTAGTAGGTATGGACTTTTACGTCCTATTCATGACATGTTCATCTCAAATTGTTCCTTTTTACCATTGCAGACCTGCCATCGATTTATGTAATGATCTGAAGGCAGTTTACGATTTAATTAACCTCTAGGTTAAGCTCACGGCTTAACATGTATTTTATTGTTTATTAAGCCAGATGTAGTAAGTAATGACTTCTGGTTAGTTAGTATAAATGTTTAACTTGAAGATAGAACTTCAAGATAATACCAAAATTATACCTAATTTAACTCATAGTAGCATTTTTAAAACTTAACATTTTGTACCCAAAATCTCTGTAACCAATTATGTTAGAAAAACAATAATTTTGCTCAATTTACTCAAGAATCTAACATTATAATAATTAAAAAATCAATTTTTTTTCTGTTCCAATAAAAAAAAAACGAAGCATACTTCATAAACTTCATTGCATAATTTCAAAATAGGAACATTACACTTCCTAGAGAGCGTTTCAAACATGGAAGTCGTAAGTCGGAACAAAAATCCCGCATCAAAGATTTCTACATTCAATTTTATGGCTGCAAACCTGTATGGAGGTATGCTCATCTTGCTAGACTAGACCTTGGACCTAGGAACGGGTCCTATGGGAACTTTCCCTGACCTCCAACCTCATGACAGATCATGCCTTTCGTTTTCACCGGCTAGCTTCGTGAATACTGGCTGGTTATAAATGGTTAATTCGATATTTGAATGCGTTTTGTTCTGTAATTGGCGGGCGTGGGAAAAGTGTTGTGGATGTCATTGGTGGAAATTAATTTTGTATGTGGAGAAATTGTTTATGGTTGTGTTTGGTTGGTTGATGTTGTTTATGGTGATTTGATAAAAGTATATTTTTTCCCGAAAAATTATGATTTTATCGTATTTTTTTGGGTGGATGAAATATATCAATGATACTTATTTAACGGATTAAATAATCAGACCGTGAAAATAAAGCAATAATTAATTTTAAATATGTACATTTCTGAAAAATGTTCTCAAAAATAAGAGAAAACTTTGAACCAAGTTTTCACCGATTTTCTAATCCACCATAATCGTGACATCTCAATATCAATTCCTCCTACCAATGCCATTAAATCGATGCACAATTTCTCGATACCAAATAATCGGAAGATATTTCGAATCGATACTTTAATCAATTCTTGTCCGATTCATCGATAACTGGAAATTATCTGTCAAACCTTCCCTGTCACGAACTCACTGTTTTTACAATAATGA
Source organism: Heliothis virescens (assembly GCA_002382865.2). Lineage (NCBI taxonomy): Eukaryota > Metazoa > Arthropoda > Insecta > Lepidoptera > Noctuidae > Heliothis > Heliothis virescens. The sequence goes on from NWSH02000150.1 coordinate 7,003,383, forward strand.
CTCGTCATTTTACCGACGAATCGTGACGCTGCCCCTGCTGTTGTGTTATTATGCGTTAAGAAGAAACGCTTCCTGATTGGCTAATTGGCGAGGGAAGAGCACGAGTTAAAAATTTCCACCAATCATGGGAGATTTGCATGTTTGAGTTTGTTTCTCATCATATTATAGGCGAGATAGTTTTTTTGTTGCCTCACTGCTGGGCACAGGACCCTTTCACACAGAGAAGGAATGAGCGTTAATCACCGCGCTTGTTCAAGGTGGATTGGCAATTTCAGCCTTGAAAATTCGAATTTCACATTTCGTTTTCTTTCATATTTCATCGGTGTTCAATTTAGTTACACTTATAATCGGTGAACATACATAAAAAAAAGATACGGTCGAATTGAGAACCTCCTCCTTTTTGGGAAGTCAATTAAAAAGAATGAGAAAGTTTTGTATTTAACATCAAAACCTATATCTATACTTAATAATATAAAACTAAAGAGTTTATTTGTTTGAACGCGCTACTAGAAACTGCTGGTCCGATTTGAAAAATTCTGTCAGTGTTACATAGCCCATTTATCGAGGAAGGCTATAGGCTACTTTTTATCCGGGTGCGCGCAATAGTTCCCACGGGAAAGCGGGTGAAACCGCTGGCAGAAGCTAGTTAAAAATAATGGAGATATGCGCGAGGAAATGTAAAAAAAATACAAATATACCTCTTTTTGGGAAGTCGGTTAAAACAACTAAGATACTTCTACTAAACCAGTGGTTCAAAAATCTGACCTCATTATTCAAGCTCTATTCTTCACTGCACTATAATAATACGCTTTATACCCAATTTCTCACAGCGATAACCCTAATGCTCCTTATCCGACTGCATCTTAAAGAGGTATTATGTATTGTTAGTCATAAACTACTAGCATGCGATGATTTGTATAATAAAGATATGAATTTGGAAAAAATTGCTCTCGTCACGGCTTTTTGTTTTGGAGGTGAAAAATGTTCTTGTGTAATATTTTTTGGTATGTAGAGCAATTGGGAATAGAAGAGCTCGTGGCTAAGTCAAAGCCGCGCGGATCGATCGATCATAAGGTTAAGCAACGCTTGGCGCGGTCGGTCCGTGGATGG
>NWSH02000150.1:7014136-7042401 GCA_002382865.2 Heliothis virescens
GCCTGTCTGAACTCCACAACCCAGTTACCCGGGCAACCTGGCACCCCTTGGTAAGACTGGTTGTCAGACTTGTTGTCACAACTCTGCCTATATAATGTGTGTTTAAAAACATATACTTATAATATTGTAAACACATGTTATTATTTCTCCAAACAACAATTGCCCAACAGTTACGTAAACAACAAATGTTCCGCGGTGAGCTTGTAAGTACATATTTAAACACATAGGTTACGGGTCAACTGTATTTAGACAAATACTTGTACTACTGTGTTAAGTTTTGTGTCAATAGTTCGGGTGTAAGTAGCTAAGTGGAGGTATTTGTGGGTGAATATATATAGGTCAGATTGGCCTCACTTTACTTCAGCTATGGCAAAAAATTAAACCTGTCTGCATACAACGGCCTTTAATACAACGGCGTAATTAAAAATGAATAGGCCCTAAGGCCCTGATGATTGCTTGTTTTATGAGAGAATAACACAATCAGAATTGATATGCCAAGACAAACAAACATAAATATACAGGGTTACTTGTAATTCGACATATATCCGGAAGGAGGTAATAGAAGGGCCCAAGAGCAACAAATTAAGCCACTCTTACCTCTTATTGCCAATATCTCGGAAACCACCGAACTTTGCTCAGAGGTAAGACTGGCTTAATTTGTTGCTCTTGGGTCCTTCTATCACCTCCTTTCGGATATACGTCGAGTTACAAGTAACCCTGTATACTTGCTAAAATCGTAACAAAAGGTTCAAAGGTGACAATGAAAGTGTTTTCAAACACTGCCGTAAAACAATATGAGGCGTTAAATTATAGCATAATGCTACTCTCACTTTGATCTCCATTGTAGGGGACTTAATACATTATGTATGGGGAGTCGAATTAATATGATAATGTATCACTTTATTATGATAAATAGACTCTGTTTGTCGAAGCGTATCTTACCTGTATTATGAGTCACGAATATTATTTAATTGGTATAATTTGAGAGAGCTTTGTCCAGCAGTGGGACAGTATAGGCTTAACAAAAAAATGCTGAGTATAGAATAGGGCTTGATTTAAGAATAAAAGTAATCTTTACGTTAATTCGCATTGTTGTGCCATGTTAGTTACCTACTGACAAGCTTCCGCCAGCGATTTCACCCGTGTCCCGTGGGAACTACTCTACGCATCTAGTTAAAAGCCTTCCTCGATAAATGGGCTATCTAGCACTGAAATATTTTTTCAATCGGACCAGCAGTTCCCGAGATTAGAGCGTTCAAACAAACAAATAAACTCTTCAGTTTCTATTATTAAGTAGGTACACATAGATATGTGTAAGCTAAGCTAATTATTATTACAAAGTTTCATCAAAACCCTTTCAGTAGGTTTTGCGTGAAAACATACATCAGACTTTCACGTTTGTAAAACTAGTGATGTGACACCGCAGTAGATATCATCGATATCGACAAACCATTTTACAAAACTGCTCCGCAATATTTGCTACGCAAACCAACTGCATTATTACTTACATCACGAAAATCCATCATATTTAGAAGTCAACCGCACAGTTGCTAATACGGAAGAATTTTGTATCGACATCGACAAGTCGATATTTTGACGATAACTTATGTCTATCGATATTATTGTATTGTAATGTTGGTATTGCTTATTTGATGTTTGCTACCTATTTGATTGTGTGCTGAAATGGTGTGGAAAAGCCTTCTACAAGGGATTGAGTATTAATCATGATAATGTTTACTTGGTACCTATTTGCGATTGCAAACGTATTGGTACCAGTAACTGGCTATTTACTACCATATACAGGTAAATTGTAGTTTGTCTAAAAAGATTTACCCCAAAATTACATAAGGAAACTAATTTATGTTTACATTAATTAAAATACATTTTTCTGTACATATTTACAAATAAATTACACAATATCTTATGCAATTTACTATCGTTATTAAAAAAAAACAAGATGTGGTTTATCAAATATTGTGCACTAATTATTTACCCTGGAGTGTTATGGTCGTCTAAATCTAAATTCTAAAACCGCTTTAATATAATAAGATTTGAATCCATTACGTTTAGCAAACAAACAAAGATACAATATTTAGTTCCTAACATAGAAATATAAATAATTTCTATGCGAATCACTCTTACTTCCGACCCACAATAATCGTAAATCAATTGAAATTCCGGATCAAAAACATTTCCGTATCCAAAAACTACCATTTACGGTACAATCCATACATGGCAATCATTAGGACATATGAGAAAACCATTCCATACGTCTTGTTAGTTCGAAATAGATCTACAGGGGTATAAGGAACTAAAGTTTGACAGTCATTAAGTTAGTATTGCCATATGTGGGAAAAATAACCCATAATTTATTAAATACAGCTAGTGTTTCCTCGCGGATATTCTAGCTTCACAACAGTGCATGAATTTTTCAAATCTGTTCAGTAGTTTTGGAGCTTTTATAAACAAACAAACAAAAAAGATCTCTTTGTTATATTAGTACAGAAGAGGTTTTTCTTCATAAATTGAAAACTTATAATCAAGTCAAACGTTGCCAAGTTAACCAAAGTTACCACTTTACACTACAAAAATTTACAGATATATGACGGCCATTTTATGTCACTAGCTTCCGCCAGTGGCGTCACCCGTGCCCGCGTCGTGAGAAATACCATAGTCTTCCTCGATGAATGAACTGAACACTGAAAGATTTGCCAAATCACACCGTTTCTGAGATGAGCAAGTTCAAATCAACAAACTCTTCAGCTTTATAATATGAATTAGCACCTATACATACATTTCAGTAGATACTCTTCAGAACTAATTTTAATAACTCATTTTAATTTCTGTTTTTTTGGTAAATTTCGTAAAAAGGTAACATCAAATCAAAGCTAGTACTATTGACATGAGCAGCTCGCTCGATCTATCTATGGTACCAAGTCTCTCACGAACCCTATGTGTTCTAGGTATAAACCTAGGCTTTATTGGCGAAAGTTCTAACATGCTGTGTCATAGAGAAGTTAGGTAGAATCGTGTGGGATTGGGTAGTAGTGGGATTCTGAATTTTAGCGGTTTATATGAAATTGAATATTTGTATGCATTTATTGACGTGGCTTTAATATTATTGTGAGATAATAATCATTTGTTTTTTAGTTTTTATTTAACGAAGTAGTTTATCTTAAAAACGTTGTTATGTAACTACAAACGGGACTATTAGATATACATAGTTACGGCTTTTTAACCGCGTAAAAATTTAATGATATATTTTGTTTTTACTCTAGCTTACTAAAACATACATAATATGAAAACTTCATACGGATTCGTACAATTCAATTCTGAGTTTTCTTTTTAAAGTAAAACTTAGTAAAATATGTATGAAAATCTCATAAAATTCTCATTATTTAATCAAAACAAATTTTATATTTTTATTCGATGGACAATCGATTCTGACATAACCTCGACTCGATTATAAGCTTAATCGGTATTTATGACTACAAATTGTATGTATTTACAAGATCATAAAAACTACTGATGACCCCTGGAATGCGAGTCAGTAATTAATGATCATTGATTGATATATTTTGGACCTCCAACAGAGGATAAACATATAATTACATAATGCGCTTAAACTGAAGGTCTCAATTCGTTATTAATAATATTCAAGTATGCAGTTATGGTCAGGGGTCAATGTTGATATTGATGGGAGTTTTCGTAACAAGAAATAAATTTATTTGAGGATATCGGAATAGCCTTCGTGAGTTTTTGATAAGTAAAGAAAGCCTTTTTCTCCAATTTTGACGGCTTTTGAAGATGTTTTGAAGTTCGAAGTTATAAAGATATCTAATACCTATTGTTTGACTTATAATTGACTTATACATATAATTTGAGACATTTCAGTGCTTAAATACTACGGAAAATTATTCGCCATTATGCAAATAATAAATAAGTAATTTTATTACGAGCAAAATCGGGGTAAAATCTAATTTAACCCAATGTACTACTATAATAGGAGACCATAAAAACCAAAGAAGTCAGCGAAAAACCCACCAAAAGGTATCCACCATCATAAAACTACTCGGCAAAACGTACCAGGGCAGCATAAATTGCAGCGTCTATTTTTAATCCTCGAACATTTTATATGGCGAGAAGAAAGTGCAGGCCAGCTGGCCTTGATCTTATTTGTACTGTAGTGTAGGTCATTCATCTTAGATGCGCATGAGTCTAGACTGTAGCGGAAAGGTTTACTAATTTGGAGTTTATTGTGTGTGGATTATGTATGTTTTTTAGTTATGTAACTTGTGTATAGTTGATTTTGGTGGTTATTATAAGAAACCGGTTGTTTCTCCCGACATCGCCCGCGTGGAGGGCAATTGTTATCGTGGATGAAATATAGTCCAGGGCAACTGGGGATAGCGTGCCTTTCTTTTAAAATTGGTTTAATAGTTTCGGAGTATATTCAATTAACTAATTGTTAAACAGGACACTGATGTCGTTGGCATTGCAGCTACTTGATAACTTAACTTCAACGTCAAAGCCTTTTATGTATTCTATTAACTATAACTACTAGTCAGCTTTGTAAAATTGCAATACAATAATTGGTCTATCAGTTGCATCTTTTAATCACGTGACGTTTACAAATAGAGTTCCTATTTACATAAATTAGAATTTAAACAAAACCTGCTGCTTAATAAATCATATATTTCCTTAAAAAATAAATCAAATCAAAATTATGCAATAAAACGATAGTAGGTAAAATAAAAATTATCGTTCACAAAATGGAAGCGTAGACTATCGGATAGAAAAGTTTTTCCTTTCTAAATGTACAGTCGTGGGGTCAAGTGTCATAATATACGAATGACAACGCGGTATTACATAATATGACGTGTAACTGTGATAGTTGAAGCGAAGTGTATTCTTCGTACACATCGCGTTTATGTAACTGATTGTACTTGTCAGAGTTGTAGACGGGCGTTTTTTGTTGACAGATGGACTTTAAAAATATACACGTAAATATATTTATATAAAAATATAAACGTATTAAAAAATATATACGTGGTAGAATTGATAATTCCTTTTTAGGTAGTTGGTTAATAAATTAAGAAGACGGAATGTTTCTAAGAGTGTTTTTATAAGTAGAAAAATAAGCAGAGAGAATCATAAATCCTATGCTCATTAATGGTATGGTAAGTTAGGGGATGAATAAATATATAACTTAAGAGAACAGAAACAGATAGACATCATTTGTGAAAATTTCAGCTTTTTAGCTATCACGGTTAATGAGATACCATGGAGACAGACAGACAGACAACGAAGTCTTAATAATAGGGTCCCGTTTTACCCTTTGGGTACGGAACCCTAAAAACAAGACTATATAATATTGACATGTGCACTTAACACAATGCAGTAATAAAATACCGATAAAACACTACAATACTTTTAATACGTAAATAAAACAAATCGGGGCAGTGAAACGGCTGTGTATGCAACAAGCAATGAATCTATAGTAATAAAACAAGGTTGAAGAATGCGTTCGTTTGTATAGACATCTATACTATATATACTATATCTATACTAATATTATAAAGAGGAAAACTTTGTTTGTTTGTTTGGTTGTAATGAATAGGCTCAAAAACTACTGGACCGATTTAAAAAATTCTTTCACCATTCGAAAGCTACATTATTCACGAGTGACATAGGCTACATTTTATCTGGGTACGGGCAGTAATTTCCACGGGATGCAAGTGAAACCGCGGGAAAACGGCTAGTTATGAATAAAATTTCATTTAAGGTTATTAAAACTTAGGTGAAGATCAAGCTTAATAATATAATCCTTGGCGGATTAAAAACGGAATATAAGTCAATACTGTTTATTGAAAAAAAAAATTAAATTACCCGTTTTTCACGTAAACTATATTGGACAGGACCCTCAAAGGCTGGAAAGAGTCGAGTCATCTCATAAAAATATATCTTGACAGACGAAAAATGCGAGTACACCCAAAGGAAACAACCAGTANACTGGTTCTCAGCTGCATCTAGTTAGACTGGAAGCCGACCCCAACATAGTTGGGAAAAGGCTAGGCAGATGACATTTTGCGATCAGGACTAACTGCGATGTGGTCAATTTGCGATCTAGTAATTCTTATACCTTCTTCTTATCGAGCGAGCTGCAGGTTTAATCACCTGACAAGCCCTAGTGTCAGAGTTTTCTCAAATCCGCCTGACGGCCTCTGACGTGGAATTATAACTACGACTGCTACCGAGTAACAATCGAGGACGACGGCTTTACGTGCCCTCCCAGGCACGGGGGTGTAACACCGCCAACTTTCAAACTCCAGGCTGCTTTTGTGAAAGCTTCTAAAACCCACAAAGCGATTTCGGCCTGGCCCGGGAATCGAACCCGAGACTCGTGGCACGGCAGTCGCGCTATGCGACCACTAGACCAACGAGGCAGTTTTTCACCAGTATTTCACCGAGCTGTGAATAACATAATAAAACAGTTTTACGCACATAAAATGTTGAAACAAGATAGATGGCGTACTAAATTTATTAATATGATTACTTAAACAATAGGTTTAATGTGCGAACATTACGTGGGAAACAAATTATGTTCTTTCCTATATATTTCTATGCATATTAATGCAATGAAATGTTGTTTCATGTTATCGTCAATCGATTTAGTTAATAGTGTGCTAATTTTTAGGGTTCCGTACCCAAAGGGTAAAATGGGACCCTATTACTAAGACTTCGTTGGTTGTCTGTCTGTCTGTCTCCAGGCTGTATCTCATTAACCGTCATAGCTAGAATGCTGAAATTTTCACAAATGATATATATCCGTTGCCGCTATAACAACAAATACTAAAAATAAAAAATAAAAATTGTTAAGGCTGTTGATTTAAATTAATTAATTCCAAAATTGTATACTAGTAGCGCCATCTATTAGAAATAATGTACAACATAAGTAACTCACACTTGACCCTTCCTATAGTACTTTTTTCATAGATAATGGTACGGAACCCTTCGTGCGCGAGTCCAACTCGCACTTGGCCGGTTTTTATTTATTTTCTCAATTGGTTTATTATTGCGCTTTGGCAGTTTTTTTGATTTTATTTATTTATTTAGGACGCGAACATTATTGTGTTTAAGAAAATTCGATACAGGCAAAAAAATTACAAGCTAAATGCGTCATTCAGCATCACCAATTACAGGCAAACACCACATGTCAGACAGTTGAGAGTTGATTATGCTATGCTTTTAATTTAAACCCTTATATTTTTTATACAAAAGATATTTTACTATAGCATCGGTTTATGGTACAGTGCTGAATAGCTATACAACGTATTAAAATATCACCTCATTATATTTAAACGGTACACATTAAACGTATAAAATTAATTAAGTTATATTTTCTTAAATATTCTAATCACAATCAACATTTATTTATGTTACTTTTATTGGTTGTCAAAAACAGCAGCGGTCAGAACGCAGCGTTTAAAACGCTCGTCTACCCAACATGAACTCTAACATCTCGTTACATCAGAGGTCAGGAAGACCCAAAAATAACAAAAACAATAGTTTTCCATTCACATAGACATTCCCACTAGATCATAAGTTCTGACCTTATTGAATTATTAATTAAACTGTCAAAACTTATCCGGGTGTGAAGAGAATGAACTTTAAAACACATATGGCCTGGTATTTTTATTTACCTATTGTTTGTTGAAATGTGAATTTGAATGGCTAGTAAAATTTAAGTTATGTGGCTTAGTACATAATCTTCATTAAAGGTCTATTTAAGATTCTATTGTTGGTCATTAACCTAGTATGAAAATGTATACTTACCATATTGCCCAGTGAATGAAAAGATGGAATTGGATATACTATAATTCCATAGAATGGTGCAACCTTATAGGTACTACAATCTTTAATTAACACGTAGGGAAAAAAAACAAAAGATCACATTATCATAATTTACGCTATTATAATTTTAAGGGCGAAAGTTAATGAATATATATTTTTGTTTCTCCTATATTTATGTAAAAAATACTCTAAGGGCTTGTCAAAAATTATTTCTTAGTAATATACCTTCTACAGAATAACGTATAGGTACATACATAGGCTACTTTTTATCCCTATGCGGGAAATAGTACCCTTGGGACACGAGTAATTCAACACTGCTAGTAAAAGTAAAACCTGAAATATCACTCATTGAATTACATAAAACTGAAACAGAACATTATATAATTTGACACGGACTTCGATAATGCTTTACCGATTACATTATTAACGTAAATATCTTATTTAGATCTATTCATTCCCATCACAATGTTATGACAAAATATTCATGAAATAATCTATTGTTTAGTTCAGGCTTTTGAGATATGACCCACAATTTTAGCACTTAGATTTAAATCGATCTACTTTGATGAAACTTTTATAATTTGTTAAGTTATGTTATAAAAGGGAAAGTAAGTTCATTTTGTGATCATCGTTATGATTGTTTTATAATTACGGATACCTATAGTTGTAAAGTTTCAAACTTTTTCTGGAAGGTGGGCAATCATTAATTGGCCCCTTCCGCTGTGGGTGACAGCGTGAGGGAGTGTCAGACTGTTACTGAATAAAACCCACCGTGTTCCTTCGGGAGCCCTATGTATTTCAGGGCATATGGTTTTTGAAGTTTCGTGACAATGTGCCTTGACTTTAAAATTATGTTTGGGTCTTAACGTTTTGGCTCTCTGAATGTTTGAAAAAAATATTTTTGTTTGAGTGCACTATGCACTCATAGTCGTACAAGGGGATTCGGTTTTGAATTTCGGTCTATGTAAAAGTATTGACACTATCTTTCAAAAGTCTATTCAGATGCGAATGTATGTAGTATGCGATGATTTCCATTAGATACGAAAACATAGATTCTAATAATATATACTTCGGTCAAAGAATTTGCATTGCCATCCAGCTTGGCAATGCAGCCAACCTTTTGGGCACGATCCCCGCTGCCAGCGATGCGGATGAGTTCATTATTATTTGTAAATATTTCTGTTTATTAAGATTGTATATATTACTGAACAAATAAAATAATTCAGAATGATTTTAATTGAAATTAACATACATCTTTATATACTGATCTAAATTCTAATACCTAAGTAAAATCTAGAGATAGGTTGCGTCAGTAGTTTCAGATTGCACGTTGAATAATTGTGCATTGTACTAGGTTCGATTCCCAGGCTTATCACACAATACATGTGTGTATTCAGCTGTTATGGTAATTAGACCTTGACTTGTTTTACTTTGATTTTTTTTAGTAAAATGTAGGTCAGTTGGTTTCAGTAGTTTAGGAGATGTTGAACGGTTTTTTTTGTTTTTTGTATATTATTTTTTTATACAAATAAATGTTTATAAATACGAATTATACGTTTTGTAGTAGGGTTGTGTCGTACTTGACTATATAGTATAAAACAAAGTCGCTTTCTTTGTCCCTATATTCATAAGTATGGTTAAATCTTTAAAACTGCGCAACGGATTTTGATGCGGTTTTTTTAATAGATAAAGTGATTGAAGAGGAAGGTTTACGTGTATAATAACAGGCATTAAATAGTGCAGAAGTAGGTAGTCTTATTTTTACGTTTCTGATTGCGCCCAGCCGGACGGGTTGCTAGTATTAGAATGAATCAATATTATTGATTACCTGTAATTATTAAGTTTAATGATTGCAATGTCATTCGTCTATCTTAAGATTTTTTTACTAAGAGACTTATAAATAGAAAAATATGAAGTATCTCTAGCTAAGTACTTATTTTAAACAACAGTTTTTTCAAATTCCTATAAAATTTTCGAAATATTTTATGTACTTACTATGAACTTTTAATTATTTCCAGATGGTGCGCATGAGCACCGTGGTAGCGCTCTGTGCGATCGTCGTATGCGCCGGCGCAGCTGACAGCTCATCTCGTTTCCGTAAGTATCACGCATTTCAATAATACGCTTAAAATTATAATAAATATACAGAGTTTTATAAAATAAATTAACAATAATGAAATAAAATGAAAGTTTGTTATTTAATTAGCATTTATTTTGTTGATAGTATTTTTATGGGTGGTAAGCAGAGTGGGTTTAGAATGCTCTCTTATTAATCATTGAAATTATTAAGAAGGCCCATGTTACAGCTCTCTTGAAATAAGTTTGTCGCTGCCAAGTTGACTTTTGAGTTGGCAACAACAAAAATCATGAAAAAATCGCTTATACGCATGTGCGAGGCATTAAAAGGCCGATTGCAGGGCGGATTTTTTTTTTGTCTTATTTTAGTCAGCAATTCTATCAACAAAGAATAACTGTAGGTAAGAAATAGCACTCCACCTGTACAGTTTTCAATGTCGGAGAATACTTTAGTTAATTATTTTGCTTGTATTCCATCCAACAGCTTAACAATAAAAAAAAAAATATTTTATGTAGCACTAAAGTTGTTAAATTTTCACATGGCACATTTTCGCACCAAAATTCCATGCAAAAAAAAAGTTTGAAACGCAAAAAGTTAGCATCACGCTTTCACACCTCCTTTGTAAATCCAGGAACTTACGTCACACACGCATACATGCACTTATTATGGCACGCACACAAACAAACGCGTGTATATTGACACATGCTCAGATGTTCATTGTTAGACCACAGAGTCGTAAATGCTCTTATGCGTTTCTGGTTGCCTGGTACATGAGATTACATGGTCAGTTGGTTTAGGTACTTTCACATCTGTGAGCCTAGTAATATTATTAAATTGAGTAAGCTATTTTTTGAATAGAATTTGCATATTTTTGGCTCACATTTTTTTTATCTTATTCAATAAAAAATCGCTAAAAATATTTTCTCTTGCATTTTGAGTCACTAATTTTGGATTTAGTACAAACTTTATTTGATCCAAAAATCATTTAATAGGCCTTCGACTTTCGTAAACCCTTGCTAACTTACTGCTAAATATCGTATAATGAAAAGTAATTGCAAATAAATATTAAGCAACAAATCCTTGCTTAATTAAGCTTGAGGCAAAAAAACAAAAGGATACGGCACCAGCCTTCAATTCTATCCACAAATAATGCATATTCTAAGATTCATACAATAGGTAGTCAGACTTTTGGGTTTCATTATGTAATCCACAATCGCGAGAATAGTACAATCATTGTGCGATCGCAAGAACAAGAGATATTGTCAAACTTATCGCATAATACAATGCTTCGTTTTTAGAACCGATAATTTAATTGATTGCTGCAAAAATATAATTGGAAGGAAGACTATTATAATTTGATAATCGATAAAATACTCGATTACTAATCGATAAAATACTCTATTGTTAACCGATAAAATACGCGATAATCGATAAAAGACTAGACTCCTAATCGATAAAATACATGATTCCTAATCGATAAAATACTCGATGCCTAATCGATAAAATACTCGATTCCTAGTCGGTAAAATACTGGATAACTTATCGATTCAGTTTATTCGAGTATGTAATACTCACATAATGCAATGAGTTTGATTTTTGACAGCCTAAAGAAGCTTATTTGCGAAATTAATTGCTTTTAATTGTTCGTGTAATCGATTTGATTGACAAGATGAGTTAATTTCGTAATTAAAAATCGATGTCTTAATTTTATTGTATGTTGTAAAGCTCCTTATAAAACTGACCTTTTGACTCTTGCTTCAAGAGAGCTAATTGCGTTTAATTTCTGCAATAAACTTTAAAATTGTTGGTTAAAGTAAAGGGATACCTAAAACTGATTGGCGAAATAATTTGTATATTTTATGTTCCTAAAGGTTATCTATGGTAATTTTTCTCAGACAGAAAAAAACTTTAAGTTAAAACATTGAGTAATTGATTGAGAATACTAATGTTATTTGATGTAAATATCTAGTCCATTTGTACATAATTATATCGATTTCAAATTCGAAAATGCATGCTAGTTTTAAGTCTAATTTAAGTGTATATTCTTCTCAAAATACTCTCTTATGTACATAAATATATGTATAAAATTATACAATGTTATTTTTATGTATGTAATATTAATTGTAATATGTTTTACAGAACCAAGAAAACGCAAGACTGGTACGTACACGAACAAATACAGCCTTTTGTGTGCAATGTGCGATATTAATTGTTGAGTACTGCTTTGATTTATCGATGGATACTTACTTGATACAAAAAAAATTAAAATACATGTAGTAAATAAAACATCAATTCACAGAAATATGGGGTTTTCAAACAGGGTTTGATAAATACTCATTTTTTTTTCTTTTTCCTTTTTTCTTTCTACAGTCAGATCAGAATTTATGNGCGAGGCATTAAAAGGCCGATTGCAGGGCGGATTTTTTTTTTGTCTTATTTTAGTCAGCAATTCTATCAACAAAGAATAACTGTAGGTAAGAAATAGCACTCCACCTGTACAGTTTTCAATGTCGGAGAATACTTTAGTTAATTATTTTGCTTGTATTCCATCCAACAGCTTAACAATAAAAAAAAAAATATTTTATGTAGCACTAAAGTTGTTAAATTTTCACATGGCACATTTTCGCACCAAAATTCCATGCAAAAAAAAAGTTTGAAACGCAAAAAGTTAGCATCACGCTTTCACACCTCCTTTGTAAATCCAGGAACTTACGTCACACACGCATACATGCACTTATTATGGCACGCACACAAACAAACGCGTGTATATTGACACATGCTCAGATGTTCATTGTTAGACCACAGAGTCGTAAATGCTCTTATGCGTTTCTGGTTGCCTGGTACATGAGATTACATGGTCAGTTGGTTTAGGTACTTTCACATCTGTGAGCCTAGTAATATTATTAAATTGAGTAAGCTATTTTTTGAATAGAATTTGCATATTTTTGGCTCACATTTTTTTTATCTTATTCAATAAAAAATCGCTAAAAATATTTTCTCTTGCATTTTGAGTCACTAATTTTGGATTTAGTACAAACTTTATTTGATCCAAAAATCATTTAATAGGCCTTCGACTTTCGTAAACCCTTGCTAACTTACTGCTAAATATCGTATAATGAAAAGTAATTGCAAATAAATATTAAGCAACAAATCCTTGCTTAATTAAGCTTGAGGCAAAAAAACAAAAGGATACGGCACCAGCCTTCAATTCTATCCACAAATAATGCATATTCTAAGATTCATACAATAGGTAGTCAGACTTTTGGGTTTCATTATGTAATCCACAATCGCGAGAATAGTACAATCATTGTGCGATCGCAAGAACAAGAGATATTGTCAAACTTATCGCATAATACAATGCTTCGTTTTTAGAACCGATAATTTAATTGATTGCTGCAAAAATATAATTGGAAGGAAGACTATTATAATTTGATAATCGATAAAATACTCGATTACTAATCGATAAAATACTCTATTGTTAACCGATAAAATACGCGATAATCGATAAAAGACTAGACTCCTAATCGATAAAATACATGATTCCTAATCGATAAAATACTCGATGCCTAATCGATAAAATACTCGATTCCTAGTCGGTAAAATACTGGATAACTTATCGATTCAGTTTATTCGAGTATGTAATACTCACATAATGCAATGAGTTTGATTTTTGACAGCCTAAAGAAGCTTATTTGCGAAATTAATTGCTTTTAATTGTTCGTGTAATCGATTTGATTGACAAGATGAGTTAATTTCGTAATTAAAAATCGATGTCTTAATTTTATTGTATGTTGTAAAGCTCCTTATAAAACTGACCTTTTGACTCTTGCTTCAAGAGAGCTAATTGCGTTTAATTTCTGCAATAAACTTTAAAATTGTTGGTTAAAGTAAAGGGATACCTAAAACTGATTGGCGAAATAATTTGTATATTTTATGTTCCTAAAGGTTATCTATGGTAATTTTTCTCAGACAGAAAAAAACTTTAAGTTAAAACATTGAGTAATTGATTGAGAATACTAATGTTATTTGATGTAAATATCTAGTCCATTTGTACATAATTATATCGATTTCAAATTCGAAAATGCATGCTAGTTTTAAGTCTAATTTAAGTGTATATTCTTCTCAAAATACTCTCTTATGTACATAAATATATGTATAAAATTATACAATGTTATTTTTATGTATGTAATATTAATTGTAATATGTTTTACAGAACCAAGAAAACGCAAGACTGGTACGTACACGAACAAATACAGCCTTTTGTGTGCAATGTGCGATATTAATTGTTGAGTACTGCTTTGATTTATCGATGGATACTTACTTGATACAAAAAAAATTAAAATACATGTAGTAAATAAAACATCAATTCACAGAAATATGGGGTTTTCAAACAGGGTTTGATAAATACTCATTTTTTTTTCTTTTTCCTTTTTTCTTTCTACAGTCAGATCAGAATTTATGTTAGTATTAATTTTATTTGAGAGTGCACATCCTGTGATGTGTCTACTCTATCTTATAACTATTCAAGTTTTTATATTGAGGCTAGCCGCACTCTTTCCAGTCTGAACAGGCAGTTGTTTGAAATAAATACACATAATTATAACATTTTCCAATTACACTTTTATTTCAATGACCGATCTTACAGTCAAAGTAATTCTTTTGAGGATATGTATATGATATGGATATGATATGTAACATATAAAACTATAAAGAAGCTTTATACTAGTATAATTTTATATCCTTTGATTTCAAAGATACATAGGTACTTATATTTTAACTATTCAATTAAAATCTTCAAATAAGATTTCCTCAGTTAGGTAAAGTTTACCTCTTTTCGGCAGTCGGGTAAAAATCCATCGATATAATCAATGTACCTATGATGTACTCGAATGTTCCTTAACAATCTGCAACACTGACATATTTCGCTTGCTTGTAGACATTTGTCATATTAAGGCCCATTTTCAGAGGTTACAGATAAAATTCTTGATAACTATCTCACAGATACTGTTATAGAAATATTTTTAATTTTGGCTATTTTTCTTTGGCACTATCTGACAGATAGCTATCTAGAACCTGTGAAACGGGCCTTAAAACAATATTACAAATGTTTACAAGCAAACGACAATTGCGGCTACACTCTACCGCTTATCAATCTTCTGTATCCTTCTTGATACTGCTGTTTATCTTCTTGATACTGCTGTGTATCTTCTTGATAATGCTGTATACCTTCTTGATACTTCTTGACTGTACACTCACACAGCTTTGCCCGCGGCTGCACTCGCGAGGCACTTCTGTTTCTTTCCTTCTATTTTATGTTTTTTTTTTATTTAAAATATTCATTTATATTAGGTATAGTTTGAATATTATTCGTTAGTTCAAATATAATTAGTATTTGCCTAGTTATATTTATTTTTGTTTTTATGTTAAATATTGAAAAATAAAAATACTGTATGAAAAAAAAATATCGACAAAAAAATGTAGGACAGACATATTTTCATTCAAAATACAAATATGTATCAAAAATAAACAAAACTTCAAAATATTTGTAAAAACTTTAAATTTTAATGATACAACGATAGTATTTATATAGTTTATGCAATTCATAATTAAATTACTTCTTACCGTATTATAATTATTTTAACATTCAAATAATATATTTCGACAAAAAAACTCCATACCTGCTTTCAATCTGTATTCACTTTCTAGCATATTTCGTCTTATTTCTATTTTAATTACGGCCTCTCTATTAACTATAAGCATATTATTTAAATTCTAATTACCTCTGACATTAGCCAACATCTTGATAAGCTTTATTAATTAAATTAAAACAGGCATTAATATTTATTAACTCTAAATAATTATCGTTATAAGTACCTGCTACCATTATAAGTACAGACACACCAAGTTACTATAATCTGTCAAATTTCTGCGATCGATTTTCAATATTATCACAATAGTGGAAGGTTAATGTTGGATTGGTAATTTACAGATTGGAGTAAGTTGATCTGTCGTCAGTACGTCGTAAACGGTTTTGTTGTAAATAACCTATTAGTTTTAGCTAACCATAAGTTTAGATATCTGACCATGATCATGACATATTTTGCTTTGATTTAGGGCTAATTTCTATAACCTAACTTCTATCAGTAGTTTTGCCATTAAAGATTGAAAGACATCATTAATTATACGGGCATTAGCATGTGACATTTACTGCGGAATTCAATATTCTGTCTATCTCTGGATTTGCTTACTGGAGAGAATTTGACATTACTTGTATGGCGCTAATGTCAAAATTCTATCTCTTGCAAGCAAATCCAGAGATCGAAAATCAATGGATAGATAGGTTATAGAAATAAAACGTTAATTGTTGATGGTTTTAAAAATATACAGTCAAAAACTAAATTTGATAAAGACAAGAATTTATCGCTAAAATCAAATATGAAAATTGTTTAGAACTTAATGGCGTAGTTAATATTATTTTTAACTCGTCACAAAGAATGTCTCCAACTAATTTTATGGCATGTACTAAAAACTACAAATGTTTTGATGGCTATCAGCTTAAGATAAGACCTACTTATTATTTATAAAGCTTAGAAAATTTGTAGTTTTCCTTAAAACAATGCATTGCATCATGTTCGTTCATTTGTCTTGTTTCAAATCATGCTTTTTGTATAAATCTATTTATTTTCTTTGTTATTTCTTTCTTGTAGTTTTAGAAATCTCTTTTACTTTTACTTGTTGTAATTTTAATTTCTTTTCGGTTTTCTATGCTTGTAAGATAAATAAATAAATAAATTTATATTATTTTTAAGATTCTTCATTATTTTTTTTAAGCTTGTGTACTTTTGTTAATTCTTTCTTTTGTAAAAACCTATTCGTATTTATCATTAGTGGTTTTAATTCATTCATGCGTAATGCGTGCAATACCTGAAAACTGATTTTTGTAATTATCAACATAACTTATAGGTTTTCACTGAGTTCCTCATGTTATGTCTTCTTTTCTTCTTCAATTACTAAATCTAGCCTAATATCTTCGTCTGTAACACTTTCAACATCTATCAACTTTCTACCTTCAAGACCTATCGGGACTAGAATTGGTGTAGAGTCTTCCAACTCCTGGTTCCTGATGACCCTGTTCATGTAATACCACCTATCTTCAACATCATCTAACTGGTAGACGATGGTGAAGGGGATCCCAACTCCTGGTTGCTGATGAAGCCAATGGTTTCCAGCTGACCTGCAGCCTGACAAGCAGATGGAGGTCGATGATATGGTGAACAATCTCCTGCAGTGGATACAAGGCTTATACCAGCAGAAGAATAGGAAAGGTGCAGACTTAGTTTTAAGAAATAGTTTGTAGTTAGATTTAAGAGTAGGATTATTGAGATATAATATTTATTGAGGTACTGAGATTACTACAGCAAATTGAAGGGATAGGTATTAGGAACTTAAAGACGAAACAGTTTAACGTAAAATCCAACTTTGGTATGTTAGGGAAACTTATTATCTTCCAACACGAATTTAGTCACTTTTAACACCTTTTCCAGCAATCAGGCACTAAGCACTGGGTCTTTGGAAAGAACCTTCAATAGATGATTTAGTAATTTTTCCTTTCATATATTTTCAGCTCGACAGTACTTCGGAGGGAAACCAGAAAAACCGAGACCTTTTGAGCCGGCGAACAACTATCTGCCACCAGCTACTGGTTACCCGCCATCGGGAACCCGCCCATCACCGACCTACAGCGAAGGACCTTCACCAAGCCCTACTTATCAGCCTAGCCAGCCTTCATACCAGCCCAGCGAGTCTCCATACCAACCTGAGTCGAATTACAAACCTGATCAACCGAGCTACAAGCCTAGTCTACCGACACAACCCGCTTATCAGCCCTCACAACCTTCCTACCAACCATCCCAGCCTTCTTATTCTCCTAGTCCATCCACTCCTTCTTACCAACCCAGTCAACCAGCTAATGTACCTTCTAACACTTACCAGCCACCACAACCCTCACCAAGTTACCAATCTCCCCAGCCTTCTCAACCATCCCAGCCCAGTTACGATTACTCAAAGCCTGGCTACCAACCTAGTCAGTCCGACCAAACTACTCAAGCCATTTACGTGTCTTCAGAAACTGGCAATGTTAACACTGGTTCCAGTTCTACTTCAAGTTCCAGTACAAGCTCTGGCAGTGTAAGCGGTACAGTTGTAGAAAGCACACAGACCCAAGTCCCTGATGATGATGATGATCGCCATCCTCCTCATATCCACGACATCACGGTCGACTGCGGCAAAGAAATGATGACGATCAACATTGAGTTCAACAAACCGTACAATGGACTCATCTATTCTCAGGACCATTATAAAGAATCTGAATGCGTGTATGTTAGAGAAAACTCCAACCAAGCGAAGTTCTCCTTCACTGTCAGCCTCAACACTTGCGGTACTAGATTCTACAGCGATTTCGAGAACGAAGGTCAAGCATACTTGGAAAATGTTCTTGTACTCCAAAACGAAATTGGCATCCAAGAGGTCTGGGATCACATTAGGCGAGTAAGATGTCTTTGGGAAGGAAACCTGAAGAAACAGCTGGTCCACTCCCTCAGTGTAGGCATGTTGAACCAGATCACCAGCAACTTCAGCGGAGACACTGCCATGGCTAGATTGGACATCCAAACTGGAAGAGGACCCTTCGCCCCAGAAGCAAACGGCTTAGTCAAGATCGGAGAAACCATGACTTTGGTTGTATCAGTAACTGGAGACGCTGGCTTCGACATTCTAGTCAGAGAATGTATTGCTAGAGACTCTGAAAACCGCAACGTTGTTCCTTTGACTGACAGCAATGGTTGTGTACTCAAGCCTAAAGTGTTTGGTGCCTTCCAGAAGACCAGGGACACAGGAAACACTGGAGCTTCGATCATAGCCTTTGCGTTCTTCAACGCTTTCAAATTCCCCGATGAGATGGACTTGATCATTCAATGTGAGGTGGAACTGTGCAAGACTGACTGCGATGTCTGTCCTAACCCTGGAAGTATCGAGCCTAGGAGGAGGAGACGAGACATCATCCATATTGGCAACAGTACCATGGAACCTTCCACCATCATTGGTAAAGGATTAAGGGTTGTGCTAGCTGAGGATCTTCCAGAACCTGTAGGGTTCTGTATGTCACCTCCTGCAGCTTTATGGGGTGGTTCCCTAATACTCTTCGCGTCTTTGATGAGCAGTATCCTGGTATCATACTGTTGGCAGAAATCACGAGGTTCCGCTAAGTTTTCGTAAGGAATTCTAATTTATTTGGTCTTTTCTATCTTTCTGTTATTTATAGAGATAGGATAATGAACCTTTTGACGAAATCTCGACGATGTTTCTGTTTACATACCAGTAGGTTACTAAGTATTTATAAAGATGGAAACTTTAAGACAGTTTGCAATTTGCATTAACAGCGATGAGTAAGTTATGGTACAAATGATGATATAAAAAAAACTATTACTATAAATATAAGCCATCAAATACGCTAAGCAAAGCCTAATTTGGTACTGATAACTTTAACCAAGTAATTCCATAAGCACAATTTCTAAGTTATGAAACATTCCATACCTCTTAACATAATTCCCATATTTAATACCCAAATATCACAACGATCTGAATTCACAGTAGATCTTAAAGTTAATGAAGCAACAATTTTATCGTCAGAAATAAATGACATTAAAGCCAGAATACACTGACTACATAAGACAGCCATGGGAAAATCTACAGTATTCCATACGATTGCCTCGTGAGATACCGTCTTGCGTTCGCGCAGTTTTTCCATACATTCGTTTTTGCCTTCATTGTTTTCCGTCGGTTAAATTCCAAGTACTTGCGTAGCTTCTACAACTTTTGTAATGTTAAAATCATCAGTTGTATGTGCAGTATCAATGTGATAAATATTAAAAGCTTTTGTTTTTTCTTTTGTGGTCATATTTGCAACAGTTTTATTAGGAGTTGAATAAACTTTAACTTTATTATCGGATCTTATTTGAGTGTATTTTATGAGTACTTTAGCGTCAATTGTCACGACATTGTTAACATGTTCTGTTGTATTTTTTTCTTCTAGAATAAAAATCTTAACTTGCAAATACTCTTTGTCTTCATTGTTATTAAATATCACTGCCAACAAATGTTTTGTACTTAAGTTTATTATAGTATTACCAATAGACTAGATTATTAAGAATTTAATAATTTTATCAGTTGTGTCAGCCTTATAAAAAAATAAAACCAATATTTTTTGAAAAATATTTATATGTATAAAATGGTTACAATTGCATATTATAAATTGACTCCTTGTTTATACATAAAGAATATAATAATTATTCAAAAACATAAAATATTTCCTTCAGTAGTTCCATCCAATAACGATGTCTAATTTTATCTGTAAAAATTCCATTGTAAAATCTTAAGTTAAGTTATTATTTGTATTTGTAAATATTGTAGATAAGGATATGTAAGAATAAAACATTATTTGTAAAACATTTTGTTCCTTTATTATCCCATAATCCTATATACATAGAATTATCTTTTTCACATGTGATTATATCAAAATTAGTTTGTACATATTGTAGAAATCACGTGACTTATAAGGAAAATATAAGTAACTAAAACAACAAAAGCTGATTTTCATGAAGATCTGCTGATTCAAAGATATAACCAGTATATCTCATGAATTTTATATGGAGCGACTGCCTGTCTGACCTCCACAACCCAGTTACCCGGGCAATCCGATACCCATTGGCAAGACCGGTTGTCAGATTTCCTGGCAAGAAGCCTTTGTCACGACTGCCAAACTGCCAGCCGGGACCCACTAGTTTATCGTGCCTTCCGAAACACGGAAGAACTCGTTATGACAAGATGCTCATCCATCCACGGACCGACCGCGCCAAGCGTTGCTTATTATGATCGATCAATCCTCGCGTCTTTGACTTAGCCACGAGCTCTTCAACAATATACCCATAAGCATGTTACGAATATATTTTAGTACTTTAAACAAATTCATTTAAAAGCTCAATATAAGGTCAATATGTTCACAGTGACGACATTGATGAACCTAACAATGAATGAACACAGTCCCTGCATCGCTTATCTATTAAACGCAAGTGTGAAGCATCACACTGTTCTACTAAATACTTCATTTGTTACATTATCTCTTACGTATTATAAGTAAAGGTTAATTAGGTAAATTAAAAGAATTATTTTCATTGGGTGAAGTTGGAACATGGTATATTAAGTGCCAGTTTAATAGGTCCCAGATAAAGGTCTAGATAGCTATCTGACAAATCTATCTATACTTACAACAAATCTGTAGAGAGGTCAATTTTGTACATGAAATATATTTTAAAAAACTATCGGTGGGTGATTAGGGATCGATACTGATGCCAAAAATGCAATCAGTAGAATTTTTGTCCGTCTGTCTGTATAACCGTTATAGAAACAAAAACTACTGGACGGCTTTTACCGAAACTTGGTACAATTATTATTCATAATCCTGAGATGGTTATAGTATACTTTTCATCACGCTACAATCAGTAGGAGCCGAGCAGTTAAGGGAAAAATCTTTGATTATGACGGCCCGTTGTCGCTGGCATAAGCGACCTGTTCCGCGAACGAAGTCGCTGGCAGAAGCTAGTCTATACCTACTAATATTATAAAGCTGAAAAGTTTGTTTGTTGGAACGCGCCTATCTCAGGAACTACCACCGGTCCGATTTGAAAAATTCTTTCAGTGTTAGATAGCCCATTAATCGTCAGCGTGTCAGCGTCGTGTCAGCGATTTGGGAGTGATACGCAACAGTTTATATCTATACGAACACTTTCGAAATAGCATACCATTCAAACAGTTTTTCGTAATGCCGTGTTCGCGATAGCGTCAGTCGATATAACGATTTTCGACATAATGTGCTTTCGAGATAGCGTACAACTCATTTTTTTTTTCGATATAGTGCACTTCGCTTTAACGCCATTCGATTATTCGTATCACTTCCCAGCGATTTTGATAGAAAAACCTTTGTTCATAGGAGGCAAGAAACAACTTGTCTACTGTAGTCGTCAAATATTTAAACTATCATCGTCATTTTATGTGAAATTTTTAACGTCGTAAGTTACAGATGTAGAAACCAAATATTGTCTTCTCAGATATCTGGTCTTAAAACTTTTATACCGCCATAAAGTAAATAGATATAATAAAAATTGCAGACGATACAACACTAGTGTTTTCTCGCGACTCCAGCGAAAATAAAAGTGGTTCTAAGGTTTATTGAAAAAAACATCATCATCACCTGCCTAGCCTTTTCTCAGGTACGTTGGGGTTGCCTTCTAGTTTAACTGAATGCAGCTGTTTTACAGAAAGCGATTGTCTGTCTGTCATTCGCAACCCAGTTACCCAATACTCCTAGTAAAGACTGGTTGTAAGACTTACTGGCTTCTGACTACCCGTAACGACTGCCAAATATGTTCGAATGATAGCCGGGACCGTCAAATTTATCGTGCCCTCCGAAACACGGTACAACTCGTCATGACAAGATGGTCACCCATCCACGGACTGACAGCGCTTCTATGACTATACTTATGACCTGTGGAGACGGAACAAATGTCAAAGAAACAGTCGTTTTAATTATATTATCTACTAGCTTCCGCCAGTGGTTTCACCCGCTTTCTCGTGGAAACTACTGCGCGCACCCGGATATCGGAGACTAGCCTATAGCCTTCCTCGATAAATGGGCTATCTAACACTGAAATAATTTTTCAAATAGGACCAGTAGTTCCTGAGATTAGCGCGTTCAAACAAACAAACCCTTCAGCTTTATAATATTAGTATAGATTGAACAAACTTACCCAAGGA
Source organism: Heliothis virescens (assembly GCA_002382865.2). Classification (NCBI taxonomy): domain Eukaryota; kingdom Metazoa; phylum Arthropoda; class Insecta; order Lepidoptera; family Noctuidae; genus Heliothis; species Heliothis virescens. The sequence continues at coordinate 7,036,935 of NWSH02000150.1, forward strand.
AATATTACAATCTTTCTGTGTATACTTCTTAGGGCATACAAAAATAGCCTAAGCAATAAACTTATACTGTATTGGCGTCTGTTTGTATATCAGATATAAACGAGACAATAGGGTGAGTGCCCCAGTTATCGGTCTTGCGAATTACAACAATAATTCTCGATAGGTTAAAAGTTTATCAATCACTGCAACCTGGAAATGCAGTGTTCTTAATGTTTAACTTTGACCTAGTAAAGTGTCGTGTTGGCTTGTGTAATTAATTAAATTAAGTTAAATGCGGAAGTTTCAAATTGGACTAGTCAATTTCTTTTATAATTCTTAAGCGCTTTTGAAGAAAATATCTACCCTGCGTTTTTCTATAACTCTTCAGCTGTGGATGCAGTGTGAGAGCGTATCCGTCTCTTAATAACTGGAACCCACAATGTTCCTTCTGGAGCCCTTTTGAGTACCAGGGCCGCGGTAACTTTTTCGGACAATCCCGCAGCCTACACCTACAAGATGGATATAACAGTGAATGGTGCCTTATAAATAAAGAACAGCAAAACCAGCACTGACTGACTGCCTAACAATCCAAAGTAAGTATCACAACATCTTTAAACTCACAAAACACATAAAAGGACATAATGAAACACAGAATAACACTGCCACATCCAACCTATTCCCTATACAGAAAGAGACAGCCGTCATACCAACCTATATTGAATAATAAGATAACAAGGAAGACAATTGTCACATTCGCCCCACATTTATTTACTCGCCAGCGTGGCAGCAAATACTATTATAAAGATACTATGATCCTATTTAGTTGGTTATAATTTATAGAAATGTGTCATTTGATAATTAGCTAGGGGTATATTCAGTGTCTGTGATCATGGAGAGAGATAAAGTGAGGACCTCTGAGTTTTTGATACAAAGTTTGGCTACTGCTATAAGTGAGTAACGGTTTTTATTTTAATTTTGAGCTTTTGAATGTAATAAGGGGTGTAGTATTGGTAGGCCTGGAGAGTCAATAAATTTTAATTGAAATTTTATTTTTGAAGACGATGTGATTAAGTTAGTTAAAGGTTAAATATTGAAAGAAAACTTATGAACTTTGATGACGAGCAATTTTGTTAATTAAAAATTTAATGTAATGACGAGATAATCCTGCGTGTTATAGAATTTGTGTAAGAACAAACAATTAAGTGAATCGTAACATTTGGATATTGCTAAAGCTAGTATTTAATTTGATAGCCAGAATCTATACTAATACTAATATTATAAAGCTGAAGAGTTCCTTTGTTTGTTTGAACGCGCTAATCTCAGGAACCAGTACCCAGGAACCAGGAGGGACCAGTAGTCCGATTTGAAAAATTATTTCAGTGCTAGATACTATCTAGCACAAAAATATTTTTTTATCTATCTATCTAGTAGATAGTCCATTTATAGAGGAAGGCTATAGGTTACTTTTTATCCGGGTGCGCCGAGCAGTTCCCACGGGACGCGGGTGAAACCGCTGACAGAAGCTAGTATTAAATACGAGTAATGAACCCTGACTCTTGTAAGAGATAGTCTTTAGGTTTTTAAGAAAGGATGAGGATGATTTTCAAATCGATCGCGGGTATATATTTTCGTGAGATGATGCCTGCCATCTTCAGGACCTCCAAAACACAAAGTTTTGTATTTCTTTTTATAGCGGGCTGTTCTAAGCTATGCTATATTTCGCAACCTAGTAATTGTGCATCTGTGGATCGATAGATCATAGGTTTAAGCAACGCTTGGCGCGGTCAGTCCGTGGATGGATGACCTTCTTGTCATAACGAGTTCTTCCGTGTTTCGGAAGGCAAGNTATCTTTATTCCAAGACATTAACTCATGCTCAGATAAAAATATGAGCGTCGGATGTAAGGGAGGGCGCACATTAACGATTTGCTTACGGAAAATCGGATTTATTGACAGATAAATTGGAAAAATAAATGCATGCAACTCACAACACTAGGCTGGGTTGTTGGATTTAACTTTAATTATAACTTTACCTTATCCGATATCCGATCCGATCCTGACAACCAGTCTTACCAAGGGGTTCCAGGTTGCCCAGGTAACTGGGTTGTGGAGGTTAGACAGGCAGTCGCTCCATGGAAAACACTGGTTCTCAGCTGCATCCGGTTAGACTTAAAGCCGACCCCAAGTAGTTGGGAAAAGGCTAGGCAGATGATGAGTAATTGTGCATCTTCGATAATTCGTAGCACACGCGAATATATGCACTAGGCAGATTAGTCGTGGCAACTAGCCAAATGTTATGACGATCTATGGTCGTCTAAGATCTCGTGAGCAGAAAAACGTGCTTAGATTCATACAAAGATTTATCTTGCATTCAATGTGAATTTTAACACGTGGCAATTGTTATCAATAACACAAGTTACAAGTAAATAATAGTAATATTTAGGTAAATACAGTTGATAGACGAAAGTAAATACGAGTAATGTCATTTCCTTATACTATGCTAGCTAAGGCGCCTACTTCATCTACTAAATCGGTTGAGCCGTTTAAAAGTTATGGGGATGTAAGTGGGGAAGAGTAGTTTCAATTTCTGCAAATATACTCAAGTGGGGTCTCAAATGAAGGAGCAACATGTGCACATGAGCATAATGAAAACATCCTAAACATGTTTCCNTGCAAAACAACGAAATGTCGTGGCAGGAAGTTTTGAATTAAGAACATTAAAGAAAAAAGGGAAAGTGGCCAGGTTCATGTCTGAACACTGTCTGTCTGTCGCTTTTTTTACGCCAAAACTGCAGTCTAGAGCCTGAGATATACGTAGACTACTATACTATACATCCGTGGGTTGAAATAACGGGACTGATGAATTTGTGAAAAAAGTGTATTCTCTTAGGCTGAGGCTAAAGGAGCGTAATTTTTTGAGTCGTGAGTCACAGAATTTCAGTCGCAGAAAATCGTTACAAACAAAAAATCTAATTGAAAAAGAATAAAATAACTCAAAACCCCCAATTATTATCCGTCGGGGGCTGCCATTAAACCAGCTCAAGGTTTTCTAGTGACGTGAATACAATTATTGAAGAATTGTAGATGTTTAACGACGACATAAAATACACTTATGAGTATGGTTAAATTTTTGTTGAAATTTCATATAGAAAAGGCAACCCCCGACGGATAATAATTGGGGGTTTTGAGTTATTTTATTCTTTTTCAATTAGATTTTTACCGTCGTGGGTTTTTTCAAAATTTTTAATTTTGCTTTTTTATTTCAGACTTTTTAGAGAGCATATACGAATTATAATCTATATAATATGGAGGTAAGATCTCGCAAAACAATAAGTGTGATTCATCCTACCACATAATATTAAGTTCCTTTTTAAATATTGTAACAGTTGCCTTTCTGTTGGTTTTTGTTCAGAATTGGTGCAATACTCTTGAGACTATAATAGGTAGGTATTTGTGTTTGAACTCTGAATTCAACAGTACGTTTTAATTTTAATAATATTGCAATATAATTGTTTCACTGTAATAGCAGCGCCCCCTAGTGAGTTAATATCATAAGACTTATCTTAGACCATGCACCAATCAACTACGAAGCCATTGCTGAAAACCGCATTGAAATCGGACAATTCGTTATAATATGATTGTAATATTATTTTGCACTAATATTGTAGCGCCCTCTAGTGAGTTACAGACGTAATTTTTATTATTTGGGAACATGCATTAAGCTACAACGTACACATTGCTGAAAACAGAATTGTAATCGGACATTTTGTTTTGATTATATTGCAACATTGTTTTGCATTAATATTGTGGCGCCCCCTAGTGAGTTACAGCCATGACACCTGTCTAAGAACATGAACTCATCGAACACAAACCCGTTATTGAAAACCGCATCAAAATCGGATCATTAGTTTAGAAGATAGGTGGGAACATTGCTTTGCTGTTTGCACTAATATTGTGGCGCCCCCTAGTGAGTTACAGCCATGACACCTGTCTAAGAACATGAACTCATCGAACACAAACCCGTTATTGAAAACCGCATCAAAATCGGATCATTAGTTTAGAAGATAGGTGGGAACATTGCTTTGCTGTTTGCACTAATATTGTGGCGCCCCCTAGTGAGTTACAGCCATGACACCTGTCTAAGAACATGAACTCATCGAACACAAACCCGTTATTGAAAACCGCATCAAAATCGGATCATTAGTTTAGAAGATAGGTGGGAACATTGCTTTGCTGTTTGCACTAATATTGTGGCGCCCCCTAGTGAGTTACAGCCATGACACCTGTCTAAGAACATGAACTCATCGAACACAAACCCGTTATTGAAAACCGCATCAAAATCGGATCATTAGTTTAGAAGATAGGTGGGAACATTGCTTTGCTGTTTGCACTAATATTGTGGCGCCCCCTAGTGAGTTACAGCCATGACACCTGTCTAAGAACATGAACTCATCGAACACAAACCCGTTATTGAAAACCGCATCAAAATCGGATCATTAGTTTAGAAGATAGGTGGGAACATTGCTTTGCTGTTTGCACTAATATTGTGGCGCCCCCTAGTGAGTTACAGCCATGACACCTGTCTAAGAACATGAACTCATCGAACACAAACCCGTTATTGAAAACCGCATCAAAATCGGATCATTAGTTTAGAAGATAGGTGGGAACATTGCTTTGCTGTTTGCACTAATATTGTGGCGCCCCCTAGTGAGTTACAGCCATGACACCTGTCTAAGAACATGAACTCATCGAACACAAACCCGTTATTGAAAACCGCATCAAAATCGGATCATTAGTTTAGAAGATAGGTGGGAACATTGCTTTGCTGTTTGCACTAATATTGTGGCGCCCCCTAGTGAGTTACAGCCATGACACCTGTCTAAGAACATGAACTCATCGAACACAAACCCGTTATTGAAAACCGCATCAAAATCGGATCATTAGTTTAGAAGATAGGTGGGAACATTGCTTTGCTGTTTGCACTAATATTGTGGCGCCCCCTAGTGAGTTACAGCCATGACACCTGTCTAAGAACATGAACTCATCGAACACAAACCCGTTATTGAAAACCGCATCAAAATCGGATCATTAGTTTAGAAGCTAGGCGGGAACATTACTTTGCACAAACACACAAACAAACATCTCTCACCCTAAACGCATATACCTGCTCCGTTCCGTCGTGGGTAAAAAGTAAAAATACGTCGCGTTGGGAGACCGTTATAACAAAATTTAATTAGAAGCGATCTATTGACGCAACGCATTTTTTATTTACTTATTCACAAAAACTTACTTTTAACCAGATTTATTACGAAGTTTTAATCACAGTTATTCATCATCTGCCTATTCATTTCCCAACTATGTTGGGGTCGGCTTATAGTCTAACCGGATGCAGCTGAGAACCAGTGTTTGACATGGAGTGACTGCCTGTCTAACCTCCACAACCCAGTTACCCGGGCAACCCGATACCCATTAGTAAGACTGGTTGTCAG